>NWSH02000537.1:2796957-2813626 GCA_002382865.2 Heliothis virescens
GTGGGCACAGGCACAGTAGTTGGATCTGTAGTAGTGGGCACAGGCGCAATAGTTGGATCAGTAGTGGTGGGCACAGGTGCAGTAGTTGGATCTATCGTGGTGAGCACAGGCACAGTAGTTGGATCTGTAGTAGTGGGCACAGGCACAATAGTTGGATCAGTAGTGGTGGGCACAGGTGCAGTAGTTGGATCTGTGGTTGTGGGCACAGGCACAGTAGTTGGATCTGTAGTGGTGGGCACAGGCACAGTTGTTGGATCTGTAGTGGTGGGCACAGGCACAGTAGTTGGATCTGTGGTTGTGGGCACAGGCACAGTAGTTGGATCTGTAGTGGTGGGCACAGGCACAGTAGTTGGATCTGTAGTGGTGGGCACAGGCACAGTAGTTGGATCTGTAGTGGTGGGCACAGGCACAGTAGTTGGATCTGTAGTGGTGGGCACAGGCACAGTAGTTGGATCTGTAGTGGTGGGCACAGGCACAGTAGTTGGATCTGTAGTGGTGGGCACAGGCACAGTAGTTGGATCTGTAGTGGTGGGCACAGGCACAGTAGTTGGATCTGTAGTGGTGGGCACAGGCACAGTAGTTGGATCTGTAGTGGTGGGCACAGGCACAGTAGTTGGATCTGTAGTGGTGGGCACAGGCACAGTAGTTGGATCTGTAGTGGTGGGCACAGGCACAGTAGTTGGATCTGTAGTGGTGGGCACAGGCACAGTAGTTGGATCTGTAGTGGTGGGCACAGGCACAGTAGTTGGATCTGTAGTGGTGGGCACAGGCACAGTAGTTGGATCTGTAGTGGTGGGCACAGGCACAGTAGTTGGATCTGTAGTGGTGGGCACAGGCACAGTAGTTGGATCTGTAGTGGTGGGCACAGGCACAGTAGTTGGATCTGTAGTGGTGGGCACAGGCACAGTAGTTGGATCTGTAGTGGTGGGCACAGGCACAGTAGTTGGATCTGTAGTGGTGGGCACAGGCACAGTAGTTGGATCTGTAGTGGTGGGCACAGGCACAGTAGTTGGATCTGTAGTGGTGGGCACAGGCACAGTAGTTGGATCTGTAGTGGTGGGCACAGGCACAGTAGTTGGATCTGTAGTGGTGGGCACAGGCACAGTAGTTGGATCTGTAGTGGTGGGCACAGGCACAGTAGTTGGATCTGTAGTGGTGGGCACAGGCACAGTAGTTGGATCTGTAGTGGTGGGCACAGGCACAGTAGTTGGATCTGTAGTGGTGGGCACAGGCACAGTAGTTGGATCTGTAGTGGTGGGCACAGGCACAGTAGTTGGATCTGTAGTGGTGGGCACAGGCACAGTAGTTGGATCTGTAGTGGTGGGCACAGGCACAGTAGTTGGATCTGTAGTGGTGGGCACAGGCACAGTAGTTGGATCTGTAGTGGTGGGCACAGGCACAGTAGTTGGATCTGTAGTGGTGGGCACAGGCACAGTAGTTGGATCTGTAGTGGTGGGCACAGGCACAGTAGTTGGATCTGTAGTGGTGGGCACAGGCACAGTAGTTGGATCTGTAGTGGTGGGCACAGGCACAGTAGTTGGATCTGTAGTGGTGGGCACAGGCACAGTAGTTGGATCTGTAGTGGTGGGCACAGGCACAGTAGTTGGATCTGTAGTGGTGGGCACAGGCACAGTAGTTGGATCTGTAGTGGTGGGCACAGGCACAGTAGTTGGATCTGTAGTGGTGGGCACAGGCACAGTAGTTGGATCTGTAGTGGTGGGCACAGGCACAGTAGTTGGATCTGTAGTGGTGGGCACAGGCACAGTAGTTGGATCTGTAGTGGTGGGCACAGGCACAGTAGTTGGATCTGTAGTGGTGGGCACAGGCACAGTAGTTGGATCTGTAGTGGTGGGCACAGGCACAGTAGTTGGATCTGTAGTGGTGGGCACAGGCACAGTAGTTGGATCTGTAGTGGTGGGCACAGGCACAGTAGTTGGATCTGTGGTTGTGGGCACAGGCACAGTAGTTAATTCTGTAGTGGCTGAGTCTGCGGTGGTGGAGTCTGTAGTAGTGGTATCAGTCACAGTGGTCGATTGTATTGTGGTTGAGAAAGTTTCAGTAGTAGTGTCAATTATAGGATCTATACCGTCCGGATCAGTTGACTCTCTTACATTTGTGTTACTCAACGTTCTTGCAGTTGCGAGATATGATAAAGGAGACAAAGTATAATCAGGTAGAGCCATAACTTCATGTGTAGTTTTGCTGTCCCTTTGGTGTTCAGGTGTACGCTTTGGTAAAAAGTATATAGAGTGGATGATTGTGCTTGAAGCTTTTGATATTCTTCTAAGTAAAACCACCTGTAATAAAAAAAACATGTTATTAGAAATTAAAAATATAGTATTTGCGATTTTAGAAATTCTATACAGTTCATTCTTCTTCGAGTAAGTCAAACTATTGATTGTTATCATCTATGTTTACTATGTTATAATATTGATTGAAATATCGTTGATGATTATAACAGGATGAGACTTGGTACTGGAGGTTTGAGATTTTGCTAATTTTAGGTTTCAACATAGTTTTGTAACATCAATTAAAAGTATTTAGGTATTAAAGATGTTATAGATGACAGTTGTTACTTACGTAGCCATTGTTTTCTTTAACTTCAATTTTAAGTATATGAAATCCATTGTAATATTCACTATCAGAAGCGATGATGTCCGCTCTTCCTGCTAATTCTTCATTTTCACTATACACTAATAGAGACACACCATCATTTATTGAAGCTGACTGTATACTTATTTCAGCCACTAATTCTCCAGTTGGTATTGGCAGCTTATCAGTTGCTATGCAACTCAATTTTTCACTCGGAGTCAATACCATTTTTCCGATTTTATCGTTTTCAAAATGATTATCTTGTAGCCAGGCTGATTGGTTACCACACACGCCATCGTTTCCAGTGAAATTAAACGTTAAGTACTGTTTTATTTCTGTTCCAACACTTAATTGATGTACACATAAAAATATAAATAACTTCCGAATAAGCATTTTGCTCACTTACGTCAAACAAATGAACGCCATGGCCCATTATTCTAATTATTTGTGGCAATCGGGACTATCGGTATCTTAATCAAAAAGCGACAATTGACTGATAATAGGAATAAGTACTTTTGGCGGCTGATCTTTGAATGGATTTTTAATATTTATTATTAGGTGGAGTTCATAATTAGTGCTAACTATTTTGCTATATTATTGTATTATCTTTTCTGTCTATTCCATTTAATTGAAATACAAAATTGTTATGTCTTAACACTTTCACTGCCACCGCGGTTTTTACCGCGTCCTTAGCGATGCCACCTACAAATCGCCGAGAACACAAGAGTCGTGTATGTGACACGCCAGGTGTGTCGCCGGCATCTCGACAAAATTATGGAGAACACACCAGGTGTGTCAGTGGCAGTGAAAGTGTTAATGGTATGAAACCCTCATTTTGTGTGGATACATGACGTGTTATATGAAAAGTCGACAACATCCTTTAAATTACAACTGATTTTGAAATATTATTCGATTAAGGCTCATGTTCCCCGATAACATAAACGTCAGTTTTCTTAAAACAACTGTTTACTATGACTTGTCATGTAAATTTTTTTAAGTAGACAGTTGTTTTAAAACTAAAAGACGTTACAGTTGTGAGGTAATGTTATCAGGTGGCATCGTGAACCCGCCTTAATTGTAATACACGAGTTAAAAAAACAATCTGATAATTGGCTTCCGTTAAAAATAAAATACTACTCAAAAATGATAACATTGCTGATTCTATCTTGATTACAGCAATGTTGCCTGGTTTTGAGTATTAAATTCCTAAATGACAAATAATAAAAATATAATAAAAGCTTTATATTATAAAATAATAAAAAAAAGATTATTCTCTTAAAATAGGTATACGGAATACTGTGCTCGTGTGATATTGATATATCTGTGGATTCATCATTGAGTTTCTCTTGTTCAAGTACAAAAATGAAAATTCAAATATATAAAATAATAGGAAATGGCAATATATTCAAATACCATCGAATGCTTTCACAGCAAAACGGTGAATACGACACTCCGGGGACGCGTCACAACTTTTTAAATAAATATAGGCGAATAAATAATACCGATGTCAGCCGATGCTTGGGGAGTTGAAGGGAATATTTCATATCTGTTTCATTTAAATAATACCGCAAAATGTCGACCGTATATAAGGGAAAATAGTGATATCTGGCTGCAGTAAAAAAGAATCTGTTACTCTAGAGAACATTATGGATCCTGACCTTTTGATAGTAATTAAGTAGGAAGGAGTGAAAAACAAAACAAATGAAAATAAGGTAATGACTATTAGCAATAAATATTCATGTTTTTGAAAGAAATGTGTCATTACTTAATAATTGATGAGTAGCTCCGTCTGCGGCTTCGCCCGTGGAAATTACTCCGCGCACCCGGATAAAAAGTAGCCTTATAGCCTTCCTCGATAAATGGGCTATCTAACACTGAAAGCATTTGAAATCAGAGCAGTAGTTCCTGAAATTAGAGCGTTGAACGCGCTAATAACAAACAGAAAATAAACTCTTTAGATTTATATTATTATGCGTATAGATTTATTTTTAATGATCAAATTTGAATTGAATTAAAACAGCATCATTGTGTAAGCAATGAAGTTTACACAGTTTTCAGTAATATTTTTTAGTAAGCAATACAATATTGAGGTGAAAATTAAACCTTATTTTTAGTTTCTCCGTCATCTGTGCCTTTTACTTTAAATACTATATAACGCACATTAACCGATACTTATTTATTTTATCAGGCGCTTAACTCTACAAATGGAATAGATATATGAGTTGCTATATTAGAATCGATAGGCGTTAATATTTTGTATTGCTTCATATTTCATTCATATTTCAAACTTAACATTATTAGCTTTAGCTTTAGTTCCTACTTTGACGATGGAACATGAATTTCAATGTAATTGCCATTTGAAAAAGTTAGTTATTTTATTACTATTTCCTTTGCCATATTCAATATTTAAAGTCCATGATACTAAAAAAATATTAAACTTTTTTCAGTAACATTTCAATTAAATATTACTGAAGATAGCATTTTCTACCACATGTAAAAGTATTTTAGAACGTACATTCACTCTGACGGTTCTTTATGGGTTTTTTTAATATAGACTTTAATATTGTGGTGGCGCGCGCGTTTGTTTTTGGCAATAGTCTTAAATTAAAACAGGGTTTCAATCATTCATTTTTAGTCCTCATTACATTTGGAAAGGTAAAGACATACATTTGACAAAATGTTGCTAGGTTTTACGTGGCAGCAACCACAATCAAAGATTACGTACCAATATAATTGCTGAATGCATTTAATTAATGATAAGATTAAACTAATAAGTAATAACTGCATTACGTACATATTTGATTTATTCAGTAGATAATCTCGATTAGATTTGCAATTGTATAGTTCCAACACAGTAAAGTTGTTATGGTATAGGTATGCAATGAGGAGGGATGAAACACATGCAACAAAGAGTCTGTTAAGAATGTATGTGGATGAAGAGGAAAAGTTAGACCCAAGAAAAGATAGATGGATTGAAAGAAGGGAGTGAATGTAAGCAAGACGAGTGGAAAGTCGCCCAAAATAATTAGGAACAGGGCAGAAAGAAGATATATTGTAGTTAGATGGGATTTGCCTAATGGGCACATATTTGTTCAATAAAATTGCATCATAATTAGTTTTTATTTTTAATTAACTGGGTTTAACACGAATCTTAGTAGTAGTAGTAGTGTTAGCAATTGTTGCGTAATCAGTATAATGCAAAGTTATTTTATTGAAATTGTTAGTGAAAAATGTACATTGTTATTGGCTGATGATCAATTTTATCACTACCAATTTTTTCTTGCCATAGGTGTATACCTACATTTTTGTAACCATAATTACAGAAATATTGTTGGTTTATCATCAATACAGTTTGAAGTATGATTATCTGAAAGCATTTATAATCATCAATCACTTATATCGACTTAGTGCTTCAGGCTCAAATAACTACCTATAAGCTTATCAGTTCATATCGACCAATTTCTTGAAATACCTGGGTGTGACCACGGTGACTTCTACCACTCTTACACTCAGGGCCAATTAATCAACATCAGTTAAATTATTTTTATTACCTACATGAACCTACCTACTACCTACATTTTGTTAGCAACCTCATGCATTTATCTTGCTATTATTTACTAAGAATTATATATAATATGCTCTGTATATTATATAATTTTTTTCTAACTGATTTAATTTTACTGCTCTCGAGTGTATTAGCAGCAGCCTGCTTGGCGGCACGTTGACAAGAACTTGCGTCACTCGCCTTATCATAGTTATGCATAACATTTTTTTTTTGTGAAAAAAAGTGCCTAATTAAAAATAATTTAATGTAAGCGACCAATTATTATTATTTTACATGGATAGATATTTGCACTGCAACCCATAATGCATATTAGGTATCAATGTGACGAGGAGGGATGGAAAAACCTTTCAAGTTCGCTGCTGATACGAATTATTGATAGACTTGTTTGGTTTGACATACGTGTAGTTGCACGAAAGTTTTGTTTTCTGATAAATATCAATGTCTCGAAGTCTGCTCTTTTTAATGCAGTGTCCACAATACAGTCTCGTAACATTAAGTAACAAGTGTGTCTGCACAACCTACGGTACGAGGTTAAACAAATGTTATCTGCGCAGTTTAACGATGTAGACGAGAAAGTATCGTTATCGTTGATCGTAAATCGCACGGAACGATCGTCCGATACGTAACGATCGCGTTGGAATGGATTCCGTTTTGCATTGATCGCCCCAGTACACTGCATATTGTTACGCCTTTTTATATACGAGCTGTGACGGCGTGAACCACGAAATATATGTTGCGCAACATTAGTATATTTTCTATCTGTCAAGATAAAATATCTTAAATTACGTGGAACGGCCTTCATGGCATAGCGCCATTTCAAAGTTGCTATTTACACCCAAAAAATATATTCTGGCTCTTATTATCAGCAAAACAACAATTTAAAACAGAATGAGACAAAGATTTATAGTACAAAAAGTGACATAGTGAATGCAAAATACTCATAGGTTCGAGAAAATGGGAATAGCATCTCAGTACTTATCAGTAGGTAATTAATAATAATACACTCGTAACATATAGGTATACCACTATACCTATCTAAAAACAGAAAGTTGTTGCTGGATTGAGCAATTTTAAATTGCACCGTGTTCATGCTTCCTTAGTTGTAAATAGGAATTGGTCGAGCTGATTGGTATTGGAAAAATGGGAGTTGCATTTAAATGAGATAACTTTACAGTTCATTGGCAAAATAATTTGCATTCAAATTTTTGATTAACTAACTAGGTATGTAATTTTAATCAAAGTCTAGAAAAATTGTTTGTGTTTTACATCATGCTTTGGTATAGGTGATTTTTGTTTTGATAAGATTAGATATTGCTGGATTGGATGTTTTCTACCTTGAATATCTGATGACAATAATTTATGCAACCTGGTATGTTGAATTGCAAAAGTAGGCAGTAAGTTCACTTAATTTATTAGAATAAGCGCATTTTTCCGGATTTTTTTCTAATACGTAGTAGCCCAGTGATCGATTTCAATATAATTTTCGCCTTGTCTGCAAATGACAGAAGGTCCTAACCAAACAATTTGATCTATTGGCCGCTCGGGCCTTTAGACGAATCGATGGAAATCTCATTTGTCAAATCAATCCATTATTAGGTACCCACGAAACAATATCAATTTACTTAAAATAATAGTTTTTTTTACCCTCACTGACTCATAATTATATTTCAATCTGTCTTCATGTCGATCGAGATATTTTATAAAAGGACTACTATTTCATATCTAAATATCGGAGCATGTTTTTGCAATGGTAACAAAACTCTTGAAACCTCACCTTGAAAAGTAAGAGATTTTTCGGCAAACAAATAAAGCAGACCAACAACAAACAACTATTACTTAGATTCTTAGAACAAACTACGTTTCGACCACCCACTGTTTGTGGTAACACAAAACCAATATAAACTGTTACAGTTAGGTGCAAACTAAAGTGTAACACCTGACGTAGAAGTTCAGCCGACGTTGACGCCCACCCTCGTCGAATTAGAATTAGAATAGAGCTTGATTGGCGGTGCTGAGTTCTCAGGCAAACTCCTCTGCGTTCTCAACTTCATAGATTGATTATATAGACGGATTACATGCCTCGTTCTTGTCTTGCAGGTGCCTCCGCTAACACCAAGCTTTGTTGATAAAACTTGATGGATAACAGGATATTAACATATTTTCAAATTATTATCTTGCACAATTACCACTTAGCATGTTTAATCCTTATCCTTATTATATTATAATAATACGAAAGTAACCCTCTGTTGTCTGTTTGTATGTCCGGCTTTCAGGCAAAAACTACTGAACCTAAAAAAAGCACAGAGAAACAATGTTTACATCGGTGCCGGAGTTCTGTCAAAAACGTGCTTGAAACCGCGAGGTTGAGATAGCTAATGTTGAAAAATTTCAACAACTCGGGAATAAGTATAATAATTTACGTATTTACGTCAATACTTTGTTGGCTAAGTTTCAAAGATCGACATTGTTCAAATAACGAGGCTCTTGCGCAGGCAGAAATGTTAAAAAACTTCTCCAGTCAGTTAGATAGGTAGTAATGAAATAAATAGTAGGTACTAACACAACGGTGTTACAGTTTCAGGTCAAGTCAAAGACGTTGGAAATTGTATTTTTCATTGTATTTCCGCATTGCGGTGTACTATGTCCCCTAAACAGTAACACAAAGGCTGTCACAATGTGCTCTTTGTGTCTAAACGAAAGAATTGGACTTTCCGCCTGAGAGGATCTGAAAGCCATCCAATATTAAAGTGTCGTTTAACATTACGGATTTATAAGTCAATGTATTATTTTCTAGTAGGTACGTTTTTCCGTTTACGCAGCAGTCGGTATGTGATAATAAATTGACACCACGCCAATATATGTGTGGAGACAGTATATAGATTAAAAGTTTGTTGCTATATAACTATCTAATGGTGATAGTGAGGTATTTATGCATTAAGGTATTTCTCATTATTTTTTTTTCTTTTTTGACATTGATTATGAAGGTAGAAAATCTATGCAATAGAATTAAATTAATACGTATATCACTTTGATACTCTGTTGTATTAACTAGTTATTTATCATACCAAAATCCACATACAAAAATCAAATCTCTTGCACGTAAGCCAATCAATACCTAAACTAAATGCATCAACATTAATGATAGAGGCACTTGTAAATCTTTGGATAAACATCGTACATGAAAAAAAGATAAGATCTACATACATTAATTACATTAACACAATTAAATGACTAAGATCTTGATCAACTCGATGACATGCTGCCAATGGCTTCAGCACACATATTTGAAAATTAAATAGCTACACTCTATTAATTGGCTTCAAAAAATATAAGTATAGTTAACTGAAAATAATCACAAAATGCAAATACCTAACAAATAAATATGAATTGAAGTAAGTAATAAAATATATCACTTACACAGAAAATAGGTATATGTTACTGTTCCAGGAAATAGATAGTGAAGCTAAGAAAAATTGTGGGATCTCAGCAACTTACTAATCACCTTAGCTCTCCCTGGAGAGTCATAAGCGCAGACTCAGGCATTGTATAGTGCTTACCATGTTACGTATCCATGCCACAATTATATACAGTACCTACATTGATATACAAGAAATAGTACGTCAATGAGTACCTAACCTATAAATCTAACAGTTACAGACTCTTCGTAAAATAGATAATTACGAGAGTATTTTGTTTTTAGTTACCTCACGCTCCAATTGTAGTTAGGCTATCGTCCCAATAGCCTAAATGATAACAAAAAAATATGAAAAAAATCTTGGGATCGATTGGTTACGCGATGGAAATTTTGGAAAATAAGACTAATTTCCACGTAATTCGAAACAGATTCAGATGGATGGCAGAAATCCTGTATTTTTGTTCGCAATAAGTACTTATAATCTTTACTTTTTATCCTTAATTCTAGGAACTGAAATAAATAAGGTATACTGAGTATTTTGCGATCAAAATTGATATGAAATCAAGTAGGAATGCATGCCTGGAAATTTTGCCTTCTGTTGAGTACTATCTAAATAGAAATTGTATCATTAGAGAAATATTTATGTTGTGCTATTTGGTAATCAAATGTCGTGCGATTTTGTCATAAAAGACGCATTTTGACTATAATAGGTATCTGATAAGAATAGGTAGGTATGCTTAGTTTGTATTATCTTTATGGATTAACTATTTCTTAGAATTTTATTATCGAATCACAATTTAGACGTTGTATGACTGGTGATTAGGGTCTTTGTGTGTGTGTCAATAATGATAACTAATAAATGTTCACATATGACTATGCTCAAGGTTTGGGTGTCAATCTTTGTGCTAAGTTATATTATTAAAGATTTGTCATAACATGCAAGTTCATCACTGCAAACAACAGACAAGGACATATACCAACTTAGACTCATATTTATCGAAAATAATCCATAACCCAAACAAATACTTTTTGTACTGAAAAATGTTTTTTCCGCAGCAATTATGTACTTTTCAAAGTACAATCATTTAATTGATAACAATACGGAATTTGAGAGTAAGAGGGAGACGGGACTAGTTTTAAAATAATCTAATCGTATTAGATTGTGTTCAGCAAATGCGACAGCCAATCAGAAGGCGTAGGAGGTAGCAGTAGGTAGTTCTATAGCATATCTTTGTTAGCAAATTACGTGTATGATTGTCAACACGTTGTAGGGCACAATCATGACATTTACCGGCATTAAAGCAATTCTTAGATTTTCATGATAACAGTGTTCGTTGCTCTTGGAAGATAAAGTTATCTATGAAATTATTTGCGCAATTGTTTTTAGGTGAAGTTAATTTTAATAGTTTAGAAGTATCTGTTTCTGAAATAAATCCGTATAATTTTCTTATGCTTTCTCCATCATTGGGTGCAAAGTTGTTGATAGCTGTCTAGTGAATGAACTTATCCCAATTTCATCCGTAATAAGAATAATTATTAGACAATTCTGCAATAATCTTATTTAGGACAGGTAGCATGCATGGCACCAGTTGATCACCAATCGTATTTTATCAAAGCTACATACAATCATGATGTCTATCAAAATCAATCCATCAAAGCCTAGAAGATACTGCTGCCCTAACTGTTACAGCAAAAATGTCCCATGACGTCATCAGTGCGTAAATCAAGCAGACGTGACAGGTTATTGCCTGCGCGCAGTTAACGCTTGCGTCCCCAAATCCGTATTAATTTATAGCTCCCTCCAGTGCAAATGTTGGCAGGGCTAACTTGTTTGTGCAAGACGTCATTGCTTTGCCATTTTCGTGAAGAAAGGCCAATAATAGAAAATTTGGTGTTATGTTGCTTAAATTGGGAAAAATAAACCTTAATTTTGATTGCTTCTTGCATTACGTTTTTTGCTTGATTAAAATGTACTAAAGGTAATGGTTGTTTAGTCATTAGTACCTAGATAGGTTTTTAATTATCAAGAATCATATGTCTTTTAAACTCATTATTTTACATATCGCAAAAACAGTGAGCTTCCTTCGTTTTGGAGGAAGTTTCTAAAATACGAAATTTCACCTTTGTCGAAGTGAAGTCATATTAAAATCTCATATTATACAATCGATATATCATTGTATAGAGAGATAAATGCCTAAGTTTAACCCCCAAAACGCATCTTCTATCTTTTCACGCTCCGTATGAGTCGTTCAATAAGAGCCACTTGTCATGATTTTGCAGTGTGTCCCAGATAGTGTACGATAGATTTCGAATCTTATGTGAAAAGATATAAGGCTTATTTTCGGGTCATTTATAAGATATAGATGACACCTATTCATGTATAGATGATACCTATATTTTGAAGATTTTTGGTACTTTTTTATTCTAGCACGTTTGCATTAAATCTTGATATTCCAAAACTAATTTTATCCAATCCAGATGGAAGAAACAAAGAATCACATTTAATTTATCAATGAAAAATTAAAATGCTTATCTTATGGTTGTGATTTATTAAAAAAACTATACTTAAAATTTTGAAAATATCTGAATACAGTCAAAACGAGAGTATAAACTGAAATCTAATTTTGGGAACAAATTTTTTTAGAGTGTGCGAAATATAGTTGTTATTTTGAAGTCTTCTGTAATTATATAAATTTCTTTCGATTTAAGATTATATAATTTTATTAAAATCGATCTAGAAACAGTTTTTGACAAAATGGTTACAGTAAAACTAATCAGATTAATTTATATTTGGATCAGGTTCCTTAAATCTAACGCCATTTTGTTGAAAGTAAAGTCCACATTTATTTAATAAAATATTTTATTAAAATATCTGTACATTACTCATGTAAATATTAACATGTTATTTATTTCTCCTTCTTCGAAATGCTATAGGCGGGAATACAGCTCACCATTTATGAGCCCTTAAGTTGCCCATTTTTACCGACTGCGCGAGAAAGAGAGTATATCTCCAATTATTAAAAAAAACTAAACATATCTTTTATCCTAATTTGAATAGTTAGGGTACTCCATTACCTATATAAATTTCAGTTCCATTATTCAAAATATTTCTAACTTAAACATATATATATCTGTATTCTAGAGTGGAGTCAGCCTTACTTTCAACAATATGACGGCAGATAACACTTTAGCCGAAACTTCATCTTCAATAAATTTCACAGGGGTGTGCCGAGCCAGGTGGAGTGTAGCTGAACGAGTCTATTAGAATTATAGACTCTTCTGCCGTTGAACCTATTAGTGTAATCTGAAAACAAATTGAATATACGGTAAGAAAACGAGTAAAAAATATTTTTTTGGCTTAACAATTCCTCATCCCCACAGGAAAAGGAACGAAATTGTTAAAATAAATAAATTAACAGTATTATGACTGGTAACCAGTTTAAAAATTTAGCCACCAATTACAAAAATATATGATTATGATACTATACTTAGAACTGCCTTTTATCTGATTGGAAACAATATATCCATGATAGGCAACAATAAGCAGGCATAATGTTACAATATCAACACAAAGGATCTAAAAATCGATCGATATTTATAAAAACGTGATGGCATTTGATATTTTGCTATATCAAATGCCACCACGTTACACACATGTACGTGAAGGGGCTTTAGAAAACGTTATTTTATGGTTTTCACTTATAGACGTGAAAAAATGAAGTTTGTTTAGGTTTCGTCTTTTGTAACATTGTATCATACTTATTATCAAAAAATGCAAGCTATACTTACATAGCCATCGAAGATTGAAAAGTCATTAACGGTAACTTCCAACGAGTTCCATCCTTCCACAAAATTAGAATTACTGGCGTAATACATTTGGAATCCAGTCACCGTATCCACTCCATCAGGAACGACTTTTTTAGCCAAAACAATTACGTAATCCAGGTCTGAGGCAGCTTTCAAGAAAGCATTTACTTTTACTACACCACCTGGTAACATTCTGAAGATAAATGAAGATGCGCAACTAGACGTTTCGTTAGGAGAAATGAAAGTGTTACTCTCAGGATTTAAAGTCTCAATAGTCAGAGAATGGTAATCTCCCAAGTGCCATGAAGCATATCCGCTGCATAATGCATTGTTGTTATCAAATGAATTTTCGAAGTTGTTTTCGAAATTGTATGTGATACATTCTTTGCCATTTCCAATTGGAGCAATGGTTACTGGTGTAGTTGTTGTAGTCTCAAAAACCTCATCTTCGTATATTTTGCATTCATCTCTTGCAATGGATGGCGAAATATATCTGAAGGAATCAACCAACACTATAGAATCTTCAGATGCCAACCCGAGGAAGGATACCTAAAAAGAGAACGTTAATATATTAATAAAGTAGATAATGTAATTCATTTATTTTAACAATAACACAACTATTGTTGTTGTTGACATATAGACCTTTTGAATAGTTAATGAGAATAATGATCCCTGATAATTTTATTTGATAAAAGCCGATAAAAAAATCAATAGTATCAGATTTTTTCAAGATTTAATCTAATTTGATACCAAACTACTAAAATTCCACGACGGTTGTGAGACAAACTGTTTGGTGGAAAATTTTCATCCTTGAATAAATGTTCTGCTCGGAATGTAGCCGGGGTACCGTTATAAAATAACACTTTTAACATTAGTTTCATTAAAAGTTAAACTTACGTATGCTTTGAATTTGCCATCACCTAATAGTTGAATTTTCAAGACTTGCCATCCGTCAATATAGGTTCCGTCTAACGGTGTGAGCACAGAGCTGCCAATCACCACATCATTGGTTTCGTCCTCAATCTTATTCACAAGCACAGCTATTTGATCTGTGTTAGACCCTGATTCCATGTACACATTAACTTCTACAAAACCACCTGCTGTAACTTCGAATGGAAATGAGGAAACACAACTGATTTCAGCTTGTGGAGTAATGAACTGAAGGCTTTCCGAACTAGGTTGCTCGATAGGCAAAGAGCTGTACTTGTTTAAATCCCATTGTGTGAATCCTGTGCACAACCCTCTGTCACTGTTGAATAGCACGTCGAATTCCGTCTCGAAATTGTAGGAAACGCAGGTTTCAGATTCAGCTTGTTCTGGCTCTTGTATGGGGTTGCTGGTGACGAAGTCCCCATCGTACACGTGACAGTCTTCGTCGAATGATGGCGGGATGTATCGGAATGAATCGATTATGACTTTGGAACCTGGTGACGATACTCCCAGGAAACTTACCTGAAAGAGGTTATAATAAATTAATTATTAAACCAATAACACTCACCACTGCTTGGTAGCTGAGACAATGTCTCAATACTTTCCCAAAAAATTTGAAATAAACATAGTTTTTTAAAAATGTGTTTAAAATTAAACTGTTTTCTATGAGGATATTTTTTTTGTATTTTCGCGCAGTAAAGATTGTTTCAGGTACCTAAATTCAAGACATTGTTCGTTTTAAATTTAATTTTTACGATTTTTTAATCATCTTTTCTATCAATGGCGCTATTGACAAAAATATATAAATTCAGTTGAAATAAACAGCTGATAAGGCTCGTTTCTCATAGTTTTTACTATTCATTCATGTGCATCTACATTATAAATAGATTAAAATAAGTGGAAATATAACAAAGTAATTTCAGCGATGCTTTTAACCTTTGTTATGATTTCCAATGCGGAGTAACGAGATGGTAGATATTTGCTGATCCCTTGACCTTTGAATGGAATACGATGAAAGTACAACTAACATTAACCTACAAGGATTAAACGTATTTTATGATAACAAATACACTTTTATTTTGCTGATTATAAGATAGCAAGTAACAATTATTAATTTAGGGATTATTCTCTTAAGACTGAGTTGAATTAAAACCCATTTTTAATCGTTTAATCTACCTCCACGATATCGATCGCACGAACTGCATACGTACTAATTGTCAAACATATTTCAACAAAGGCCAAATAAATGTCATTTGTAGTCTGAATATTTGTCAATGTTATAAATTACGCTGTTATTTTAAGTATATATAAAGTAAGCAAGTATTGCCTACAAGTATACATAAAATATATTTTTTAATTGTTATTCTTGGATATTTATTCCTAGTCTACTAATATTGATTCCTATAGCCTATAAACCTATAATCTAGATATTACAATGAAGTACACACTAACTAAAATTGGTTATCAACCGTGAACAGAATGTGAAAATTGAAATATAAAAGCCAAACTTACGTATCCACTGAATACCCCAGTTCCAAACAAATCAACTCTTAATACGTGCCATCCATCAAAGTAATTAGTCTTCAGGGGCGTCAGAATGGCCGTGCCTGTGACGACGTTGTTGTTACTCTTAGAAACCTCGTTAGCAAGCACCACAATCTGGTCCCGGTTCGATTTGGATTCCATGTACACATACACCTCCAGAATGCCAGATGACATCATCTCGAAGCCGTACGAAGACACGCAACTCAGGTTTTCATCAGGCGTTATAAACAAATCAGTATCGTGATGGGGACTCTGCAGGTCGAGGGAACTATAGTTACCCAATCTCCAGGTAGCCATTCCAGCACACAAAGTATTGCCATTATTGAAACTGTCATAAAAGTTTGATCCGAAATCATATGTAACGCAATTTTCACATTTTATTGCCGAAATTGCTGACAGCAAACAGAATATTAATTTAATATATTTCACCATGTCTGACACTTACACACAACTGATGTTTTCAAGTGTCTTATACATGTGGTAATTATATGAATATTAAAGTTATCGTGGATAAGATTATATTATTATACGTATCCGGCACATTGATAAAGTGCAATTGTTTTCTTTTTATCTTTGACTAGTAATTTGTTCGTCGGATATTCTTGCGATTTGGACAGCTCATATATTTGATTTTATTTAATTAAGAAAAAAATATATATAACATCTACATTAGCCTTTTTATCGTCCCACTGCTGGGCACAGGCCTCCTCTCACATGAAGAAGGATTGAGCGTAATCACCACGCTTGCTCAATGCGGGTTGGTGATTTCAGACTTTATAGTCCAGGTTTCCTCGAGATGTTTTCCTTCACCTTTA
>NWSH02000537.1:2815903-2830652 GCA_002382865.2 Heliothis virescens
TTGCATTGGTACTTGCCTGACCTGGAATCGAACCCACACACTCGTACTTGAGAGGAAACTTCTTTACCCACTAGGCCACCACGATTAACAATTTTAAGTAAAAAAAGATGTTATTGATTTTACCATAACACTTGTAAAATTATGAAACAGGCCTAAAAAAGTAAATTTAGGTCACATTATTCCTTAAATTATTATAGGAACACTTATCACAATTTCAAAAGGCAGAGCGCTAATAATGCTCCAACACTTTGGTTCAATAGACGGACAGACGTCACACCCATGTCCAAGATCAATTATATAAAATATGCAAATTTATCTTTTGTTGATATTTATTTCAGAACAGTTTATTATTTGCAGGAAGCGACTACCAGATTTTAATCGATATTTTCTGAGAAAGTACTGGGAAAGTCAATATTGTTTCTGATTTGATGGATTTCTAGTAAGACCCATTCGGTTTTCCTTTAAAAAGTTGCGCGAATTGTTTTAAGGAAAATCGGTCAGTTCAGATTGATTTCACTCATCAGCTCTTGTATGATTTGATATTTATTTCAGTTGTATTTAGAAAAATATAGGTTATCATCAACCTTTTTATCGTCTTACTGAGACTCTTGTGTTAAAAAAAATATAGATAATTCTAGTATATTGGTAAGGTCAATATACTAGTACTAGATTTTTTCAAAAATCTGTTTATTTTTATATGTGTTAGACGTTAGTACCTACATAAATAATAATGCATGAAGGTGACTTCCATTAACATTTATAAAATTTTACTACAATAAATAAAAAAAATAAGTAGGCAGCTATTTCCGCAATAAAAATAATGATTTTATTATAGTTTTCTACATTTCATAGAATTGTACGTCACTTTATCTTTTATTTAATAGAACAATAACACTAAATACTTACATTGTTTGATACCAAGTTAACGCACACTGCAACATAACATACTGTATAGTAATTGAACTACCTGTTTCAGAGACAGCTGTTTAAAATATTTATTTATATGGATGATATAATACAGTCAACTCTCTGGATGGTTATTACTTTGACCCCATTCCGAAAAGGCATGGAGCTATACCCAGCATACTTTTACAATAATAGCACATGACCGAGTCTGTAATTTTGAGCGAAAATCCATAAATCACCGAGGGGTTTGTTTGAGAGGTAATCCGATGAATTCCGAGCGTGTCAGGCGGCCGGATGTAGGTGGCGCCCGCGCGTGACGTCACCAACACTTCCGGTGGCGTGCCAAAGCCTTCGGTCTACCTATTTTGTTAGTCTATTTTCAAACAGTTTATCTAAGAGGGATATATATTTTTTTCATATTGAGGTATATTACTAGATGAGCTTCACCGTACGCATAAATAGGTACACTATCACAAAGGTCACTCAATTCATTGCTTTTTTCAACCAGAGTATGTACCTTGATATTACTTATTTCCTTTTGATTGTAAGGTTACTAGGATGTGGGATAGATACAATATTGTGTTTGACTCTTAGATAACAATGAACAATTTTAAACCTCTACCTATTGATAAACTATGACTGGCATTAGTATGAAGGCATACATTAGTTAAAAAAACATTTGTTCCACCTTTTCTTCGTCGCGCAGAAACACATAAGAAGTGGTGAAGGGCGGGCGTTTTTGGGGTTGTCGTTTGTAAAATAGGCTTTCCGAAACATTTCAGTTTACTCTAAATAAATGAATTTTCATCTTAGGTACGCATAAATATTATCTCGACATGGTATTGCATCAGACGCTACGACTCAAGTACAATGGTGTTATTAACTAAATATTTAGATTATTCATTAACTTGCCTCATATACGTAATGTCGAAGTCCTATCTCTATTAAGCAAATCGACAGATAGTTAGGTTATTGAAATCCACCGTAAATCGTAACTGATGTTTTCCAGTACAATCACGGACAATAATGAAAAAATCAAAATATAATTATTGTCTAAGAAGTATTTATTTATTCTAAATGGAAATTGTGAAACATGATGTTGCAATTTTATTACAATACATGTTTGATGGTACGTCATTCAACTTTTATGATAACAATAGAATTCTAATTCAATCAATAAAACTGTTATAGATTTTAATATGAATCAGCTTTCGGTATGCCAGAATTATGACATGCAGTAAACGGAATTAATCTATTGTTGGTTATGAACTTTAACTATTCTATGTACGTATGTAGGTCTTGGAAATTCACCATTCATAATTTCCTTATTTAAGTGTATCATCAATATTAACCAATCGCCGTCCACAACTGAACATAAGCTTCCTCCAACGAGCGATAATCATCCCGAACTTGGGCAATCCGCATTCATCCATTGCCCGCTGCCTTCTTCAACTTACAATACTTTTTTATCCATGTCCTTAAATTTATTCCTTCAGAGCGTGGGTTTAAACTGTAGAAAATAACAAGTTTCAATTTTTTTTCTCAAACAATTACCTATAGTAATCTAAAAACCGCTTTTAAATAAATTATGACCAGCAAGTTCACCTGATGCCGGACGAATAAGGTGTTAACTATTTGCATGTTAAAGCCTTTAAGTTTCTTGATAATCGTTCCAAAACTTCTGGTGCATCAAGAAACTGAACTTGTGCGGAGTATAACTTGTTTTACATTTATGAACTTAAGCTGTTTTCAATTATTTCTGGTATGATTATCAAGGCAGTCTTGAATGGAATTTCTTATAATACATGGCCTGGAGTTTTTTGACTTGTATCATATTTACAGTTGTCACCGCGCAAAGTCTCTCTATTGAGTTAGGCAACAAGGATGCGAATAAATGAAGTTAAATTAGAAGAAAGGGATATAGGTTTACGGGACTTGAAATACTGGTAATTTTCGAGCTGTCTATGTACTAAATATTTATTATTGGAGGTATTTAGGTGACATACTTGAGATGTGAAAAGTCCCTGCTTGATAGTATTTTTACGAGATTAGATTTAATTTCAATTTATTGTTTGTATTGACGCAACACAATCAATTAAAATCGGTGATAATCATACTATCGCTATATCTTGATTCGTTTGAAAGATTGCATAAATTAGATCAATGATAAGATAGACCGGGAACAGAAGCCGTCATAGAAACGATGGTCTATGAGATATCGTTACTATGTGTTATATGTTTACCAGAAGCTTTGATTAAATGTGGTTTTCGTATAAATTGATAATATTTTTATCCAAGGGATTATACTTAGAGACAGTCAAAAACTATAATCAAAAAACATGAAAACGATTGTATATTAAAAAAAGAAAACTTTAATTTCAGCTTATAAATCATTAAACGTCGTCACACGTGGAGACCTCCTTTTAAGTATGGACATACCTGTGTTAGGAGGTCTCATATTTATGTTGATACTTTATTAGTTGGCTAGCTACCGATGGATATTGATACCATAATTTAAGTATCGTAATAATGTTTGGTAAATAGGCGTTTATAGGTAGGTAACCATTTTTGCAATTATCCAGGCTCGTTACTAAGACAAGCAAAAATAAAGTCAAGGTTTAGCAGCAAAAACAATAACTTAAGTCAAAATAATTACTGTTTATGGACTTGATTACCGAATCTTGGTCGCTAAGATAGTTTCATACACACTGGTACCTGTATTCCTTCTCTTTTTCCAATAGATAAGGTATTACAGAAGTTTCTATTCCATATGCTGGAAATGCAAATAAGTCCCGAGTATTTGATCACTTACTTTAAATCCATGGTCTCGGCCAGAATACATAAGCACAGCAAGGCGTGCCATAAGTCTTTTCTTATGCATCTAATTACCTATAATGTAATTTTTCCGAGTTTTTGTAAGATTAAGGAGTAATCAATAATCAGGTGATGCATTGTGTGTTTGTCTTTTCCAATCATATGCGTAACTAACACAATTACCTACACTTATAATGTTTATAAAATAGCGATTATTCGGCGAGCACATCGATAAGATCTTCTTTGATAACTATTAACTTCGAAGACACATTGATAAAACTAGGTTCCTAGTAATCGAGTAAATCTTGAAGGAAAAATCGATTTACTTATAATTAGTTGTTTATAATCGTGATAATCGGTATTATAATGAAACAGTTGTATTATCGATTTGATTTATTGGGCTATGGTCTGGAAACCTAGAATCATAATATTAACACATTTAGGATTAATCAGGACAAGATTATTTTGCTTACTGTCCAATGATTTTCTCAAAATGACCTCAGGTATTTATTTAAGATCGTTATGATTAAACAGTCGTTGCTTTAAGTTGGAAGTAGTAATATGCGAGTGCGCTTATTATTTGGGGAAGCACAGACAGATAAGTACCTATATATTATGTTGCAATAGCTTTATCTACTCGTGGTTGCTAAGCTAACTATAATATAATTATTGTGATGATATATTTGTATTAAATGGTTTTCAGTCATACAAGCTCGCATATAAAATCCCCTGGGCAAAATACTCAAGTATTCTTATTTAAGAATATTTACCCATTTTCCCGCAGACTTACAGACCTTATAATAATTATGTAAAAATATCAGCTAGCCAGCTATCTGAGGCAAACATCCCAAGACGAAAACAACGCAAGTGAGCAATACAAATAAATAGGTTCATGAATAATGCGATCTCTAAGGTAAGGTGTTTGCCTTGCTGACGACACTCGTTCCATTTGGGCACACTCGCCGCAGACTTAAACTCTCATTGTGGTAATAGCACATAGTTTATATAGTGAGTCCGACCGAACGGCGTAATGTCTTATAATATTTCATAGGAATTGCCGTCGGTAAGGTACGAGCTCCTTTTTGTGATTTCAGCGATTTGCAGGTAAGCTAATTTAGTAAAGCGGTCGTTTGGAACAAATACTGTATGAGGTAGTTAATATTCATAGAATTGTTAATTTTATACGCCATAAAATACGAACTCGGATAGTACTCTCGTACACAAAAATCAACCTATTTTATTTACTAGTGAATCTCTGGTTGATTGTGACAATGTTTCATATGAATAAATTAGGTAGGTAGATAGACTGAGTAATTGTTCCGAGAATTATAATTTTGTTGCATTATTCATCAGAAAAGAATGACTTCGTCTTTATTTGTGAAAGTGATTTTAATCTAGCCTTGATCAAAACTTGATAGTAGATTCTTGATACCCAATCAATAGATCTTGACTTGCAACTTCTAGGTATTGTTAAACAAATGGGTTATTTTAATTGGACCAAAAATGGTATGAACAAGGGTACTTACACAGAATAAAAAGGCATAACCATAATATAATATGTGATTGCGTATAGAGGCATTGCTTAGAAAGCTGCTCGTCACCGCTGCCGTACCGTCTGTGTGCAATACCTGATTGGTCCGATTAATTCTGTCCAGGCCACAATTATGGTCACTTGTCACCGAACGCACTTGAATTGAGGTGGTTACTAAATCACGGTGCTTCCTGACTACTCAAATTATTAAGTATTTAGGTTTAAGTTATAGACCAAAATAAACTTCTAGGTAGATTAGCTGAGTAGTTTGTCACCTAAACTACTTACATTTTTTTGCATTGCATACGGATTAATATTAAAGTATTTATGAATTAACAATGAGCCATGAGCAATTAAAATTTTAAAATTAAAATTGTAGCATATCATAATCTTTATACTTAAGCCAGATTAGACAATCATGTTTTATTGTCAGTCATAAAAGTATCAGTATCTTATTATCACTCTTCCGTTTTCTTTGTCTTGTCATGAAAAAGAAAAAAATGTACTGAACAAGTAAATTTTGTTGTAATTTTTTTCAGTCGTTACAATTGGTCATTTTATTACAGGTATGCTACATAATCTGTTCTGCCGTAAGACAAGTACAATATAAGATAATATTAAAGTAACAGAAATGTTTGCTTAGCTTATGCTGAACTCGACCATTGATATATCTAATTGTATATTTTCTGAGATTCAGCTTGATTAAATTTGGTCGTCTACAACGAATAAACAGAACTGTCGTATATTTCTCGTTAAATATTTCCCGGCAACCGGAACAAATTGATCAGGGGAGACAATTCTATCAACATCGCGTTGGAAATCGTTGAAAGTTTACGATGGACGGGTAATATCGTTACGTCAATACTATAAATCCGTTTTAACACAGGTGAGCCTCTTGCCATATTAAAATGTAAATCACACGGACGATTAAATTTCAGGGTTGGAGAAGCTCCATAGGGGCTACTGAGTTATAAGAGGTGGCGTTTTAAATGTGCATCGTTTTTATGCCGCATTTTACTGTTGCGTTTCACCCTTCAGTCAGGGAAAGTGGTACTAATAAATATCGCCATCAAAAGTAAAAGTTTAGCAAGTTTAGAACTAAGACACACCTATGTAATATTATAATGTAAATAAATAAAAAACAAAATGCAGCTACAAATGTAAGGCCGTTAAGGTTTATTTAAAGATCGGTGTATTTTGTTAGTTTTCATTTCATCTTCAATCATCTTGTCTACTGTTTAAATCAAAGTCTTACAACTCTTTTATGTAGTTCATTTCATAGGTAAATAAAATGATTATGATCGTATTTATTTGTCAACAATTATCTACAATGTCGCTTCCACTTATAACTTAGCTGGCCTGCAACACTAGTTGGCTCATCTTGCTCGGCCCAGGGCGGCGTGAATGCCTCGTCCAAACAAATTGCGTTAACTGCTGACCCAATGAAATATCCTCGTGTAGGTCCGTGTTTATCCTCTATCTTAACTTTGTCCGTACGTGCCGCGCCACTAACTTAGCACAGATTACTTACAAGTTGCTTCTTTGGTCCTAGTTCAGATTCTGCTCCTATTGAACGTTGTACATACTTGTACGTGTTTATTTTAAAGTTTCTATTTGTTACTTCACAATTTTATCAGAACTTTGTGTTCAACTGCATAATATTAAAATATGCTTTAGTTGTTAACATTTTAACCTTTTTTATACTTAATTGAAATCATCAAATGAATAATAAATACACTAATACAAATATTAACGCTCCAATAAACTTTCGATACAAAAGATTGAGGCCAGACGGTCTTTGGCCTTATAATTTGACAAGACAATAATCGGATAATAAAAATACTATAACAATATAGTATCTAACTAATCAAAACACAAAAAGGACATTAAATGTCGTTATCATTTTATAGATAAAAAACTTCATAAACAGATTTGTTGTATCTTTTGTGAAATGGGACGAAAGTCTGAGACATCACTTATCAATCAATATCATCTTCTATATTTAGAACTATAAACTTTTTTGTTATAACATGAACAAATTAGTGATTTTTTCCCTAATCAAATGTATGTAATGACCTATATGAAAAAGTCTATTGCTACATGTATGGCAGACCAGGTACCATGGGATGGTTGGACCTGGATCGTTCACAAATTCATTGAGGAAACTTAAGGTAAAATAAAAATGTTTTGAATAATATTAAGTACACAAATATCTTCTTGTATAATATCTAAAATATTTTTACTTCAACTGTGACGTGAAAGAACAAGATATTCTTGTTGATGTTTCCGATAAGTACATTATTAATTTTGATTTGCTGAAAAAATATTAAACATTCCTTGGTATAAATAAGAAACCGGCTCTTTTAAAATGCTTTTTCAAGCCCCGCCACTCATAATTGAGATAAATAAATATCTTCAAAGAATCTCAAAGTAAAGTTTGACTGACACTTTAACTGATAATATTCTTCCACGTTATCTCGAAAGCAGTCCAAAAAATTACACCTTAATAATTCATACTGCCGACTGTTTGTTGTCAATCTTTGTTTCGTATCTCGGGAACGGCAAGAGACAGCTGTCGTTTGCAGCCGCCCTTATCTTGCTTTGTTTGCGCACTTTCTGCGACGTTAGGAGGGATGCACACGGGGGTTTTTCATTGTTATAGTTTGGAAAAACCTTAGTAGAAATTAATTTTATGCTATGTACCTACAGTGTACCTACAGAACTTTCTTTTCATGAGATTACCAATGTTTAAAAGATAAATAGTATTTTCCCTTGAATACCACAATAATTTGAAATTCCTCAAAAAACTTCACGAAGTGTAAAAACTCCCTAAAAATTACAATATTTGCGAAACTTCTTTCAAATTTCTTTTAGATCTAATCGGACTCGGACAAGGCTACTAATAGACTTAAATTTTATTTCCTTTCATTTTTCCAAGTGTTCAGTCTGCTTCAGTAGATATCTTGATAAAGTTTCTTCAGTTTCTTTAAGTGACGTCGCATTGAAATTCTGTGCGGAGCTTATATTCATTGAACTGACTCCGCAATCTTGTTTCTTTAACATGAGTTTCAAAGAGGTTGCTACGGACGCTGCGTGGGATACAATACTTGTTGTTCTGTATCTGTTCACTTTGTAATACCTAGATAAAATGTTAAGATTTTTCTAGATTTCTAACATTGATTTTGCAAAATTATTTTCTTAGAAGCTTTTATCAAGAGACGCATTTGGGTCCAGATTACATTTGCAAACTTCTTATGAAGGTACACTTTTCGTGCTAAATAATAAACCTCACTACGCCGAAAACCACTATCCTGGGTAGGGATTTAATTTATAAGATGACCTTTTTGTTTAATGCTTTTAGTGAGTGTCGTGTGGCCCCTGAACTCCTGGGGACACCTGTTGTTCACTGTAATTTCTTAATAGCCCATTACTGAGGATAAGTAGGACAAAGTACTTCCTTTGTATATTTTTTAAATGTCTTAATGTTTTGTGTTAATCAAATACAGTACAAATAATAAAATTCTACATTTCTGGGGGCCACTTATCTATATCAAAAGGGCACATCGCGTGAGGAAAGTTAAATAAAATGTTTTATTGTAAAATGTCCTTTTTAAAAATTAAATACTCTAACGACGTGTAATATAAGAAGTGAGCAACATTCTTTTTATTATTTTGATCTTTAGAACCCGAGCAGTAAAAGTCTACAAAAAGGCACCCATTTTAGGCACAAGCACATCCGCCAATAACTCAAGTATATTTTCTCAAAACACATCAACTAAAAGCTGCTAACATTTATCAAATATTATTGGCTTAGTCCGCAAACATTCCGTACGTGTTATCTTTGCAGCGTCGTAACAAATTTGCGGTGATAATGCGTTTGCCGTGTAAACTGCGCGCCAGACATTAGCCACGTCAAGCTGCTATAACATTTGACCTAGCGATATATCAAATGTATTGACAATCAACTTAGAGATACCGGCTATTGGGTTCTAGAAAGATTTTTGATGTTTTCCTGGTTTTCCAGGTTTGATTTTCTCAACCTTTGTGAAATCCTTAGTGTGTCATTGTCGACTCGAGTCATATAAGTGAACGAGGAAATGCTGTAAATACTTAGTTTTTAGTGTTCAAAGAAAATAGTATCAAAGGAACTGGGTATTAGTCTATAAAAAATTGTGAGAAGATTGAAAATTTCTCTCATTTCGCTTTAACTATAAAACCAAATTACTCAACATAAATTGATTTCTTAAATAACATAAATCGTCTCAAGTTTATGCTGCGTCCACAAATTACGAAAGAAGTCAATAAAAGAAAGAGTAAGAACCGAATCAAATGAGCGATTAGACCCTTTAAAATTCAACTCAACCCCGAAAAGTCCCGAAAAATCTCTCAAACAATTGTGAAGCCGTTACAAATAATCCGAATGTTACCGAAGATTATTTTAAATCGACATTAAGAAAAGTTTGGCGTAATAAAAATCGCTTTATCCCGTTTAATACGTCGGCCAGAGGATTAATGACTGTCCAAGTTTCTCCTTAGACATAAAAAAAACGCACAGACAAAACTTTGTCTCCTTAATAATTTATTGTGGGGTCCCTAAGCCTTGGCCTTTTTTACTCCCTCCTTCTAATTGTTACATGAAATGGAACGGTGCTTTTTTATTTCTTTCCCTGTAGGTGACATTTAAGGTGCTGTGGCTGAAAGATTAATGGGAGGACCTTTTGGTGTCATGGTTTCCTGTTTTAATTGGCCGGTTTCTATGGATTACTCTCAACTTTGAAGTAGAACAATTATTTAAAGAATTTGGTGGTTCGATTATTTCATCATTGAGGCTCTTGATTCGGTTGGCATACTGAATGCCATTCGTTGCCTCGCATTTTTTATGTATTTTCAAGCTTTCCTCTTTACTCACATATTCATTTAGGTACTTTTCCTATTTTCAAAAAGGTAGGGGTCTACTGGTGGTTATTTATAGAAAAAAATCACATCAAAATAATATGTCGGTATCCTTGTGTGTTGAAACTGCTTGGATTACATCTTCATACTCGTGTTGACTGTAGACAGAAGAACCTACATATAGTCATGAATATAAAACACATTCTATTAAACAACTTACAAACTCAAATCTCCATACTGTGTTCAACAGTATTCCTAACTAACATAATAATAATAGTAAAAAGTTTGAAACATCGCTGGCATTAGAGCAACACAAAGTTAAATAAAAACTAACACAGCGAGACGCACCCTCTATATGTTGTTAACTGGAAGGTGCATACTTTCACAAGCTTACTTTAGACTAAAATCCAAATAGATATTATCACTGCATTTTTTCAGAAATTATTCCAACCGAAGGTATATTATGTATTACAATGTATATCATTGAATCCATAAGTAAATCTAATTAACTATTCCAATATTATGCTGTAAAAACATTTTGCAAAAGGTTAAAAATAAACTAGCCACATAATTACCACGTTAAAATAGTTATTCACTGTAGGTATTTGGTCTAAGCTCACACTAAATTAAATTTTCAAACCCAAAAGAGCTAGGGATCTGAACTTGACAAATAATATTATTGTTTTGTACGGAATTGTAGCAACTGCCCTTTAAATAGACTATTATAAACTAGAAGAAGTTTAGAGAAACAATAGCGAACAAATTTCGTCGGATCTAATATTAAACGTGGCGTAGAAAATATTTTCGTGTATTTATAACTGTCGGTTGCACAGGGTTCAGTGCACTTTATTGTGGGATGTCGTGGTGTTTAGGACGATATTTGGCAAGGTTTACTTCTTTTTATATACCTAATGGATATATGATTGTTTAAAAAGCATATTGGTACTTAATGGCGTGCATACCTAACATATTCGACAGACTATATAGGTACAAATATTTCAATAATATAGCAAAAAATATTTCTTAGACAATTTTGAAGTCCATTGTATTTCCTTTGCCTTCTCATGAATAAGGTATAGGCTGTCAAACTTTAGGATTTCATATTTCATTGAAATGTTGTACGGACGAGAAACGTCGTATTTGATTATGTTTGCGTCTTTGTTCTTCAAGTTTATATTCTGGCATGCTTTTATGGACTTTGTAACTTTATTTGAAGTTGCATATGTTCTTATTATACTTTCTTTACAGGAGGGTGCTACTGCTACTTAGTTATTAAATAACATGCTAGCTAAGGCTTTACTAAGATTATTTTTTAAAGGACAAGTTATCATATCTCGCTGAATTACACTAACACAATAATGAAGACACCTAAAATCATTAAATCTAATTAGCTCGTCATCATTATGACTCGGGTTAAATAAAATAAACCTGTCATTGTTGTGTCGACTGTGTAGATAGTTGGAGATAATAAGATCTTAATAAAATTGTAAAACGTATAAAACTGCTTATAACGATCTATTTGCGTGGCACTATTCGTAAACAAAAAAGATGGTTACACGTATATTTTACGCTTACGATGATATATGAAACATAAATAAATATCACGTATGGAAATGAGGCAGCTATAGATTGATATGCCAATATTCTTCATCCCGTCATTCAACATAATTTCACGCTAAATTTTTAGCTTGGGCCTCCTATTTTACAACAGAGAGAGAAAATTGGGCAACAACGTAACAAATCGCCTAATATACAGAGCAACACGCAGGCGGCTGAACAATGTAGGTCTGGCGTAACAGAGAAATAAGAAATGGAGTGATCATGTCGTTTTTACATTTGCGTTGGATCGTATTCATTCATGTATGGTAATCTTTACGTTACCATAAAGTGTAGCACTTTGAGTTGTTTGGACTGTGTTTTGAAAAATAGCGTTCTTGATTAGTTCAATAGTTTTAGTTAGTTTATAGATTATTTCAATTAGTAAACTACTCTAATAATTTTTGACATCCTTGTACTCCATTTTTAATAATCGGTGACATGCACCAGTGTACATTATTACACAGTACATTACTCCTCAAAATTGTAGTTTGATGTTGAATAATTGACTAGTGATTGGTATAAATGTTCCGCCATATTGCTCAGCCGATTTGCGGTATCTATAGTTTTATATATTGGTCACAAACGGGTCCATTGTGTGAAAGATAAAATTTTATGGACTGCAATTTTGTTTACGCAATGATTTTCATTCAACTCATTTAATCCTCTTCATTTTGGACCGCTGTTTAAAGCATAGCTTTTTTCATGGCTATGTAAAAAATGATTCTCTACATAATTATTGTACTCTAATATTGTAAATTTTAGTTCATATTCAAGAATTTATCCGTAGCTAAAAGATGAGTAATCGACGCCACAATTTACTCCCCGCTTCAATTTCCAGTCAGCAACCCTTCAATTACATTTGCAACTGAAAGGCTTCAAACCACGTAGAACTCGCCATAAGCGAGGGACGTGATCCCAAAACACAAAACAGTACCTACACGTTACAATATTCTAAGAAAATGATGCGTGAAAACATGGTTTAATGCACCGCGCCCAACATGATGGATCTAATAAAAGTTGGCCACCCTACGTGACTCCATTATGGACAAGTAAATACACCTAACAGTAGCGTAACTTTGAAAAATGATCTTTTTGGCAAAAATATGACTTTGACGTTTAGATTAATTGTACTTATTATTCGTATGTTTGTATTTGCTGAAGTAAAATATAATGAATATTATTCAGTGTGGTGATATTTTTATCAACAATCGAGAAGCCTCATTTCCTTACTTTCCAGTCAATAGCTACAAAATTCAGCACGTAATGTTGCTATTTTATTAAATTGCACAAATTTTATCCTAGTTTTTACTCGAATTGGATTACTGTTAGTAATTTTACTCTGGATACAGGCTGTGTTACAAACGGACCTTTTGTAACGAGTTTAAGCTTATTTTCTAAAAGCGGGCTCGTTGTTGTTGTTATTCTAAAACAATATTAAAGATGTACGATGTGATGGATTGGCGTCATTTTGATATTCCTTTGAATATTAATAGTTTTACGCTATCTGCATTTGTATCACAGTTATCAAAACTACAGCGTAAATTACAAAACTGTTTTGTTTTTCTTAAGTATAAGAGAGTTATATTGGAACAGATATCCTATTATATTATGGTGAAATTGGGTATATATCAAAATTTTATGTTGTTCTTGAACAAAACAGTAAAGTTGTAGAAAAACTAAAGTTAAATAAAGGTGCTAAATTAAGTGGTTACCTTTTATTTGTCCATGATATACAGTGTAAGTTAGTTAGTTGGTCCTTGTCCAGACTTGCGAGAGTCGACGTCAGCGAGTCAGGAAGTTGTGCGACTTGCACCGTCTGACGTCGCCCTCTCGTGTTCTGCGGTGCACGAATTGGGGACTAGATTGTGCATTCGATTAATCGTTAAAATATTGTTCGATTCAATCGGTTAAAGCGAATATCGAATTATGACAAATATAAGTGCTAGAGTCATTGTAACGAGTCAATGAAATAAATATTTGTAGCATTGATCTGCGCTATTTATGCTAATAAATGTCCTATGTATTCATTCGATGAGATCATTGACGGTGCTACCCTCTTTATTAAAGTCTATGACTTAAGAAAAAACAGATGTAAATATAAAATCTCTTGTATTTATTAAATTGAGAGCTTGGAGCTAAAAAGCGTGAAGAGGTATGCAAGTGAAAAGATTCGTCACTTACTTCACCGCGTGATCATTTACTGAAAGAATGAATTGTGTGAAGATGTAATCGATTAGCCACGCCTTGAGATTTTGAAAATTTAACAATACTTTAACGAGCATCGAAGTGTTATGGCAGGAAGTCTTTGTGCCAATTTTAGCGACAAAAATGATTAAAGTGAATAGGTGCTCAATGTTTCGAAACATTTTTAGAAAACCGTCACGTAATATTTGGGTAATTCTCACGAAATCCCGAATTTTGGTCAATACAAAATGTGTTATAATTTTGATACGAATTTTTATATATTTTTTATGGAGTAAGTAGTATTGATGTTACTAAGTTTAAATTATATAGTGGTCCCCCATATAAACGTGTTTTATGAGAATAAAAAAAAACAAAAGTGAGGGAATGATAACTTAGGTGAGGGAATGACCATTATAAGACATTTTTGAAAAATAGTAAATGATATTGCTATTGTTATTTTTAAATAACCTTTTCATTAAGTTACAAGACAATAATACAATGTTATTTTCTTACATTAGTAGGAGTTATTGACCAAGAATACAACATACAACTGTTCATCTTTGATTATTTGCCATCACCAAGATTTCGTTCCTTTTTATTATATTCCTTATTTTTTATTTAGCTTCTTCATCGCTCATCTTCTTTTTCGGGACATTATTTGAACCTATAACAAAATGGCAGCGCAAAATTCAATAGTTAGCCAAAGCAAACAAGCAGCTAAGCAAAGCTAACCCAGTCAAAAGTCATTCCCTCATAAACCATCATTCCCTCACTACATATTAATATGAGGGAATGACGGTGAGGGAATGACGAAACAGAGAT
>NWSH02000537.1:2834098-2864252 GCA_002382865.2 Heliothis virescens
TTATTTTCCAAGCTGTGATGGAATGACGATCAGATATGTAATATTAATAAAATAAGCATTAAATCTTTTTGCAGCACAAACCTTAACAAGTTCACGTAAAATTCGCCATATTGATACATTGACAGTACTGCCTACTATCAAAACCGAATGGCTGCGTTCAAATTTAATTAAAAATGCGTTGACAATTTGACTGACAAAAAATTGTGAGGTAATGATTTATTTTTATCAGACACATGAAGATTATTTTTTAAAATTCAGTTCCTAAATTTTTAACTCAAATTGTGTTTTTTTTATATTAATGTATCATATTTTGAATCGAAAAAAAAATGTTGTAAAGCTTTGTTACACTATTTTGTTTGTTTAGTGATATAAATGTAATTTAATTTGGAGGACGGGACATAGTGAGGGAATGATTTTAGGGGTATCATATAGGCAATTATTTTTTTATTTACACATATGATTAAAAACTGATAAATGAAACTTCTAGCTACAGTAAAGTAGATTGCAAAAAAATATTGGTAGCCGCTATATGTCTCTTATATATTTTTTTAAGCTCAAAGGACAAGAATTTTGGAATTTCGTGAGAATTACCCATTTAATTACCTGAGCTGAGCACCTCAATTCGTGTACCGGGTGTTTCTTCAGCAAAACTTTATTATGTCTTAACTAGCGCTCCGACTCTTATTACTTAGTTATGCCTAAAACTTGCGCCGTCTAAACTATGGCTTGTCTTGTTATAATAAACAAATTTTAATTAAAACCATTTTGCGTGTTGCTTCTTTGTTATGAACATGTAGGGAAATGTTGTTTTAAGGGATGTTTGCCTGGTTCTCCCACTTTATTATTTTAGTCTGAAACTTCTAAGTTTTTTGTTATTTCGTGGGTTTAGTATTAATTTATTTTACAGTTTTCTGTGAAACAAATTAAAATGACAGCAAAGAGGTTTAATTAAAATTTTAAATGGTTAATTTTATGTTGTCTTTATAAATTAAATCTAGTGTGCAGTATTATTCGATATTCTGCTATTAAAAAGTTCATTATTTAATAATAATATTATAATTATTTTCTCATTAGCCCATTTTTTCTAGCGACCGCAATTCATAAAGTCATAAACACCCACTCTACATCTCATCTCAAATTATAGTGTTAAAATATGATCTAGAGCATAGAATGTAATTAAAACAGTCATAACGTCCATAATATCTTGTCCTACTTCCTTTATTGGACCGTTAAAGCAAATTTTCCAGTGGCTGTTAAATATTTTTTATTCGTTCATTGTCTAGTTTAATTAACACCATCGTTATTTTTCGTCGTAATTCAGTTCTTAATTATATTGAGTTTGTTTTATTATATACTTCGAGTTTTTGGTTACTGATATAAATTGCTTTAGTAATTGCTAGTGTTATTTTACATTTCAATTGATTTATATGCTCTTAGTAATAATATTGCAGGGATGGTACTAGATTATTTTTGGGTTTTAGATTCAAAATGGCACAATAGTACAAATAATATAGAAGTCCTTTCAGGTTTACCAGTTAAGTTAAATAGGGTGTTATGTAGGCAAAAAAGATTGCGTAAAAGGTCTGTGTCTTTAATTTTCATGCAACCGGCCTTAAGTATTAGGAAAAAAGAAAAAATATAAGAGTAGAACTATTTTCCCTAACCATTGCAAAGATCAAAAGGAGCACGCTTCGTGAACCACCAGAAATTTATCATTTTACGGACGAAGTATTCAGAATCGGATATGAAATAAGAAAATAAGGATTTATTTGTATGTATGTAAAATAAGAACTATATCTAAACTATGTTAATACTAAGTTTTTGATCTAAGAATCCGTATTATATATATATTTCCTATTAATTACTGTTATTATATATTGAGTTTCAGAACTAGATTAACGGTACTGTCACACAAACCAATTGTAGCATAACGAACAAGAATTCAAGGAGTTTGTAGGTTTTTCCTTTACTCGTAAAATTCTCGCTTCGTGTAGTAGATGGGGAAATCTAAAAACGATATCCGTGTGAAGTTGCCGGCAAAAACTAGACCGACATGAGTCTCTACTTCATAATTTCCTGCTTTATTAAGCCCTGTTTTCACTGCGTAAGCAATGTTTTTTGTACTTGTTATGTCATGGTGTGATTAATTTGACAATAATGGCTATTAGGTACGTACTCATACCTGGAGGAAATTACTGTTAGTCATAATTTATTAATTAATTGACTAGGTGCTATTTTCAACTGAAGTTCCTCCAATAGAACAATATTTTAAGAGGCTGTTCTGTAGTTAAAATCTAATAAACTACAAGACAACTGTCTTAGAATATATTTTGGGCAAAGTGTATAAGAGGCAGAAATATTTTCTTTCTATTTCTAAGTTACATAGTCATAAAGTCATAAAATGTTAAGTAATATTGTTCATCTAGTGAAAACGTAGCTTAGTAAGTTTATTTTCTTAACACATCGTATCCGCGGGCCGCAAGTGCAAGTTTATCGTTAATACTCCAGATTTTATAGCCGATAATAAATCCAGCGAACTGTTCGAGTTAATAAAATTTCATTAAACTTACCGACTGCCGTGGATTGCTTGCTGAGGGTTGAAGATAAAATGTTCATGTTATATAACCATACCTAGACAATTAGCTAAAGGTAATAAACTGAGGTGCTCTGCCGTCAATGTATTCAAGAAAAAAAGGGCAATTTGCATTTTCTTTTCTTAAAATTATTGATGTACCTATATTGATCACAGGAGTAAAAAAAAATGGAGAAATAAAGCTGAGTCGGTATACTAGTATTTCCAAGTTTATATGAGTATTAGTTCGAAGGCATACCTTTGCAGATCTCCAGTATGTAACGTAATTACGCTTATTAATTCATAGTGCGATGTTGGCCAGCCTGTATGTAATCCCTTAGTTGCCAGTAGGTCCTTACGACGCCCTTGGGGAGAGAACAACTTGTCTAATCTGTGACCGGTTACCACTTACAAATAGCATACATTAATATTACGCATGTTTCAATGACGATAGGTTTAAAGGCACAACGTAGGTCCATAACAATAGTAGGTAATTTGGGGGTCTTAAATTAGATAGATATGTCCCCATACCTTTTAGGATGACAGCTTAATTATTTAGATGTTTAAAAAAATATGTAAGTATTAAATATATAAAAAAACTAATATCTAAAATTCATAATAATTTGCTTTATATTTGTGAGGTTCGGTTTTTGTACTATGTCCGCAAATGTTATCCAGCTACAAAACAAAACAAAAGCGACACAGGTACAAAAACTAACACAAACATACAAAGTAACGAATTTAGGTACAAATAAAACTAACATCCCAACTTTCCTTACATAAGAAATTTAATGAAACAAAGGATTTTCTTTCGTCCGGTGAATTATTATCGAATAAAATACTGGCGACAGCTAAGAAAAGTTACACCCCGTAAAGGGGCCAAGGGACACCGTTGCCGACGGACGTCACACGAGATTTTATTACACGAAATACAAAGGACTCGCCGTCACGACATCCTTGTGGCCATATACAAACAAAAAATTGCACCGTTAAGAAAAATGTGACTGACATAAATCGTAAGAAGTTATTTTTGTTAGTTCGTAACCGTACACTGGCCGGGGACTGCCTTGAGCCGTCCTGAGATTTGTTTAATCCGGGCCTCAGTTGGGATGACGATTTTGTACAAGAAAATGTCATTGCTGTTTTGTTTTACTTGCACGTCTGTAACCTATGCTATTTGTGTAACAAAAAAAAGTGTTATACGTATGCAATATAAAATTTCAAGCACAGTATGAAGTACCTTTACATTCTTACACAATAGCGTTTTTTCTTTGCCTTTAATAAAAAAATTGGAATCAGAAACATCAAGGAAATTCTATTCATAATTCATTATGATCGAAAGCATAAAAATCAAAGACTATGAACTTATAAATTAATCTCAGGAATTCCATTTAGATAAGTTCCCTTTTCACTCAACGTTTTTCTTCCTGTGCCAGTTAAAATGGAAATTACGAGTATATCCATTAAAGCTAGATTTATGGCACAATGATTACCTTTAAAAGGTACTTTACTATGCACTCTGTACGTACGTCGAGCCATTTCAATAGCATTTTATCTATGCCTGAGGGAAATCTGTTCTAGATGTGATATGTCAAACGAAGGATTTCTACCTTGTTTTATAAATATATGAAAAACTATTAATACGCATTCATATTATACCACATAGTTCAAACAACTCGCGTAGATAACTGGGGTGACAATGGTTCTGCGAATGTGCCTAGATCCTGATTAAGTAAATAGTACCTGTCCACTTCGATAATTAATCATATTGTAATGAAAAAAATATCACGTGTTTATTTTCTTTGAACTGCTTTTACTAATTGTAAAGGTATTTAAGAAACCATATTATTGGAATGTTATCAAATGTCCTGAAACTTTTATCAGGAATAATCTTGAATGATGTCTGCTAATATCTGAAGGAGTATTAAATTTGTTAGCACGTCAGTTGCACGTCGTTGGCAATTAGATGCGTGAACAGAGGCTTAATGACGTCAAAAGCATTGGCTCGTATAACGTATGTTTTTACTTAATTTAAACTGATTTTAAAATTCTGTTCAAAAACTCAGCCCGATATGCTATCTCTTGCGAAAGATTCTTTTCAGGTCTTGCATGAATCACCAAGTTGACACACGTCGCCGTCTCGGACTACACCACGTACTTTTTGTGTACTTCTTTCTGATTTTCATTGTAAATATACTGGTGTTATTAAAGAGTTTTCATACTCCCTACATATTAATTCCACCGCTGTACTCGCCAGCATTTTCCCGTAGAATACTAAACGGTATCAAGTCGGCACCAGGTACTCAGGTGTGCCAGTGCCCATTGCACTGGTATAATCTCTTAATTGCCTCTTACGGGAAATAATGGTCAATCGCTAGTCCGCATGATGCAGTAGTGGCCCTAATCTTTAAACGGGCCATGGCAAAACGTATTTTTGGCCTTTTCAAAGTAATGAATACTGGTTTAGCAATTGCTAAATGCGTTCTGCTAGCACTAATAAAACAGTTTTAGAACTGAACTTAGTTTTACAACTGGATGTTGAGCGTTTTAGTGCAAGCTTTTATAAAATTTTGTTGATCATACTTAAATGAAGTCTAAAATTCGGCTCGGTTTATTTAGCTAAATATAATTGGTGAAAAATACATAACTTACAGCTAAACTGTAGCCTGTTTTTTTCAATTTCAAGAAAAACTTTCAACATTTATAATAATATTTCTTCATTTTTATTCAACATCACGTTTCTCAGATAAAAAAGAGAAGTATCTAGTCTAGTATTTACGTGTGAAAGAATGTCAAACTAGTTGGTACAAATCTTAAAGGCGCCGGCAGACTTTCAGTACTTAGAGCTTAAAGTCTAGTGTGCACTGGAGCGAGCGTTAGTACATTGATGTAACTCGTGTGGACCGCACTTATGTAAACTTACGTAGTCGGGAATTTTCTTTATTATAGAAGGCAAAAATATATTTGTAAGTTGAGGTTATAGAAAATAGTTCTCGTAGTTTTAAGACTTATTTATTTGAACACTGTTATGAACGTGAATGTTGACACTAGTATTCGTGATCGTCATGTTTATTTAGTACAGTCTAAGTGTTGTTTTAATTGTAGACACAACTTTAAATTAATATTTTTGATTTCAACCTGCAGGCATTATAATCGACTTTACTTCTGGTATTTCATATGTCCAGTAAGGAAGACTTTTCGGTGTGTATTATGAAGTAACGTGACACGTTAAGTAAATTATACACAAATTACACAATTTAAAAGCTAAGCAAATTCCCAAATGAAGCATTATTCCTGACAGATTTCATTTTCTTGTTAAATCTTGTATCAGCATTAGTTTCGTTATAGTAAAATTTATATTCTAAAATTCTTGGAGGAATTTAGCAGTCTCTAGCACCTGTTCACTATTCAATATTTAGGAACAAATAGTTCATTTCATAGTACAATTCTATTAGCAATGCCACGGAAACCTGACTCCAAGTAACGTCTTACGCAAATTTAATATCAAACTGTCTGTTGAATTAAGGAGTATTCATATTCAAATTATTTCAAGGCATCCTAGTTAGATGTAGGTGTCCGTTACGACGTCTTAAGACATCTAAGACCCGGGAGAATATCGGTGCTAGGAAATGTAGACAGGTACATTTGAACGGTTTGTTTTGGCCACATTATTCAATACAACTAGGAAATACTTGTGAATTTTCAACTAAAAAAATATGAATTTAATATTTGTTAGTTTTGACAAGAGTGTTCTTTAAAAAACCTGTTGAAGTGAAAATATAAAGCACTGTACAATTTGTAATATTCATGCCGAAAAAGATAAATAGATATGTATCAGAAAATAAGTAGTATCTTCGCATTGCTTATAGCAATTCCAATACAATTATCATAACTGAAATTTAATATTTTTAGTTTGGAACCATGACAACACTGTTGATAGTAACAAGAGATTATAAAAACGGCCGTATTATTGAATTTCAATGAAATTTTATTAATTGATTTCAAGGTTCTGCGCATGTTCCCATCAATTATAAATGTGACCTTTTAAGTGTCTACAGTCTACAATAACTTAATTGATACCCGATGTAGAAATAATAGGCATATTAATAAAATACGGTTTTCGTGAATTTGTCTTCAATATGTATAGCTAGACAATGAATGGTCAAAATTAATCTTAATGATTTGCGATGAGTAGGATCTGCTTACATTTATTTAGTAGTCTGCAGTAGTTCTCTGTCTAAAATTCATTTTTTTTCTATTTTGTAACGTAATTTGGAAAAAAAATAACCTGCTGTCTAAGATAGATAATAAAACATGATAATCAAAAAATGGAATTCACTCATTCTGTTCCCTACAAATCAATTTTGAAACCAAATGGTAGATCGCATCTGTAGGAGCGCCCTTATTCTCGAGTTTTTTATGAGACTGGTTTCAAAATCTTTAAACCAATTGAAAAAACAGGCACCCATTAATAATAAAATAATATATCCAAGTCAAATCTTCTTATCTCGAATTGAAAATCATTGCTTGCGTTGAATCCAAGTCGATCCTATGCAAGGGGAAGCCGGAATCCGATTTTAACTAAATTGAGTTTTATAAGATTTCTATTTTTAGTCGGGATGTGATTTTATTTTCATTTTGAGTTTACAATTTGATTTTAAATAGTTATTATGCAGGACATAAGTATCTATAGTTATCTGTAGGAAGAATTTTTTTTCAGGTGAATAAAAAAATGCTGTGGGTGAATTTATGAAGTTGATAGATATAAAAAAATTGCTATCAATCCATCGGCACAAGATAATCCTGGTTTAATAAGCTAGCAAATAACGCAAATTACCAACAGGCCAGTATTGCTCGGCCATAACATTAATTGATTTCCATGCAGTGCACCTGATGCTTCTGCGCTTAATTACTCTGTATATTGTTAATATACCTGTTATTATAGTAATTGTAAGGTTACTTCGGGATTTTATATGAACCTAGGTATTTCATTTCAATAATACCTATCAAATTATAGGTAAATAGATAAATGTAAAAAAATAACCCTCATAAACCGACCTATACATTTACAACTGTGAAATCATATTATGTTCTCACGAAATTATTTCACAAATTCGTGTAAATCTTGTGTGTATCTTTAGCAAAAATTATCTAACTTGTTTGTTAACGAAACCATGATAACTTTTAAGTTCGGTTTAATTTTTTAGACGGCTATTAGAATTTTCTTGAAATTATATAATTTTAAGTTATTTCAGGCAAACTTAGCGAAAATTATGGGGTGTACAACTATCACTAGCTCATCAAACATTCAGTTTTAACTGACGTTAATGACCGTTTTGTGAGCACATGTAGTTAACTAAGCTTAATTAAGTGAGCCTGCGCCCTAACGGCTCATTGTTGTGGCTCTCGTAGCATCCTCGAATAACTACTTAATGAGATATATGTATAGCCCTTATGTGGTACACATTGCTGCGTAAAATGGAAAATATGAAACCTTACAGGCCGTAAGTACTAAATTTAAATTATGTGTACCGCGTTATTCGCAGTAAAATGTAATTGAAATTCACTACTAAACAGTGAAGTAAAGTTGGATCGTGGACAGACACTTTAAAAATATTGGAGGATTACTGTTTCGCTGATTTTTGCGATTGGTTTTATTATGTTAGGGTTTGCAAGTAATTCTTTAATTTATACAAAATTTCAGATCTTTCTATTTAGAAATGTGGTACAAATTATTGCAATATCACATCCAAAAAACGAATCGAAAAAGAAAATTGCCAATACAATCCCGCATAAAATGCCACAACGTATGCAAAATTCTTTCAAAACTTTTATGTATGCAAACATGCGGTTAAACTCTTGGCAAGAGGGGTGAATAAAAACCTAATCGACGAAGCCAATATTAAGTTTAGTTCGAAAATCTAATTGATTTTATTGCAGGTTCCCTCCATATTTGCATGAGGGGAATAAAATTATGTTTGTGATCGAATTTTGGAAGATGGAATAGCGATGGCAAAATTAGACATTATGTAGAATTAAATGTATTGGGTATGTGTTAATATAATAATTTAAGAGGTAATACAGAGAGAGAAGTCTTATTGATTTTATTTGCATTTTCTAAACATATAAAAATTATCAAAATAAAATAAATAGTGGAAAATAAACCAACTTTTAGTCCAATTTAGCAATATTGTTTGTAACTAGCATAAATTACTGTTGACATACCTATAATTGTTCAAACCGTACAGCCGTGTGTGAGGCGCGGTACTTGTTTTACTGTTATTAAATTTTCGCGATAACGTTGTCGGCTCGCTGGCCTATTAAAGAAGAATTGTTGGCAGTCGGGTGAATTTATTTCCAGGTGTTTATAGACTGAGGATCCCTGAAGATAGCTTTTAATTAAATTTAAATGTAAGTCTATTGTTATGTAGCTTGATAAGGTAGGTTTTTAGTAGAGTTTTGAGATACGGGACGCTCGTAAGTGATATTCGTGCACGAGAGTATAAAATATGTCTGTGTGAGTTTCTTTGTATGTGTGTTTTGTGGTTTTCCGTTATGTAGTACTTGGTTAGTCAATGGGTGTAGTAAAGAGGAGTTATGGAGGAAGATGTAGAGTTAATTATCTCCTACTATACGTTGTTGGATGCGATATTTTGTACACTTCAAGAACATAATAGGAACGATTTACTCTGTATTAACAACAAAGCCTAAAATCCGTTTTGATTGAAACACATTTATTTTATAAATACAAAACAAATATTTTAGTTACTAGAAAACTCTTAACAAAGAGAAATCGTTATTTAGTTATTTGAGATCCGTTTGTTATAGAATCAAACAACGACGCTTTGGGAATAGAAGTATTCTACAAACTAGGGTATGGAATAAATTCTAGATAAAATTTGGCTAGACACTGTGACAGGTGAACACGATTTTAGATTCGACGAGCACCCTAGGGACTCTGCGAGATTGTGATATTTATAGCGAATAAATATCACGAGTGCTATGAAAATACTATGCTTCTCCTTTTTTATCTTTATTCTCAAAGGATTGAAGTAATTTAAATCCAATGAACCCTTCATGCTGTTCTTGTTTGTTATATTTGACAATAATTATCGACCAAATCAATTAGAATTGAAAGTAAGATAATTGAGACGGACGTCAAAAGATGACCTTTAAATATATTCCACAATTATTCTTTTTATATAACGTTGATGAACAAATGCAACATCACTCATTCAAATTACCTTAAAATAAAGATAAATGTCAATGGAAATGTTCTCAGTCTTGTTTTCATTTAATTTTATTAAGTGATTGATGTATTTCAAATGGCAACATTCATCAATTCTAAAATCCGTCACCTACATAACAAATTATGCGCCCCTGCCACCACATAACCACAAATTGTCAAGTATAAATGGCATCCAATCAAATTAATAGCCCTCGAAGCGATGTTATTGCATTTCATTTAGGTAAAGCTGAAACGTAACATCTGAGCCGGTTATATTAACACTTAAGATGAACAACAAATGTTATATTAATCTCAGTTGTTTTGATAAGTACCTACCTACTCAACAATATCAAGGACTTGTTATAAAGCATTTCTGTTTGACGGTTTTCGTTGGAGATTTTGCAATTACATTTATTTAATTGTCTCTGTATTGTAGGTACTTGTAAAGGAATATTTACGATTCGTATTTATTAAATGTTTGTGAAAGAATCCACAGTTAAACTTTTTGTAAGTCAAATCAGGTTTTTCATCACTTTTGGTGCATGCAAACCGGTTGTCAGTGCTGTCAGTGCTGTAGAAGCACTGAAGCCGATTTGTACATACATGAAACAAAACTTACAAAAGGATCTCAAAAGTTTAAGGTAAGGTTATCATATCCGACCTCGATAAATATCTATTGCTCCGGTTTGAGGTGTGGCTAGTTTGGCCGTAGGCATGCAGAACTTGCACTAGAAGATAAGCGGCTTACTCTGTGATTATAGTTACTAGGTCAACAATATTAACATATTAATGTTCAACCCAGGAAAACAGTGCTCTGACTTAAATTCCCCCGGGAGGTAAAATGCGTGGAACGTTGTGTTGGCTGTGTACCTGTATGTACGATTACATGCATATATTGAAGAATCAGGTTAATGGTGAAAATTAGCCATAGATGAGTGACTATAGCTAAACAGAAATATGTAATATTTTAAAATAGGTATCTTTGCTTTATTCCAAAGACATTATTAAACACATGCTTTATCCAAAAAATGGCCAACACGTACAAAATAATACGTTTCTGTGAAACAGGACTAGAACCTAGTATATTAACAAAAAAAACTGGAAACAAAATATACGTAACACGTATGAGTTTCAGTTACTCATGAACACATGAATAACTGAAAATTAATATTTTAACGTGAAACAAACGAATTCTCTGAACGACCATCAAAATCAATTCTGCAAATCCCAGACGTCTGTAATAAAGCGGTTATTGAAATTAATCGCGTAAATTGCATACCGACTATTTATTAAAAACGAATTAATTAAACATTACATGAACAATAAAGATATTGAAATATTTAACGCAGTAATCTGTTTTCCAATAATAACTTAACAAGTGGGCGATGTATGACACAATTTCTTTAATTTAGGTCAAAAGAGAAAATCAGGTACTAAGTTATCGAAAACCATTGCTTTATTTTAGGTATTGAATTCACACTATTTTGTAAACCCACGATAGGTTTGTGATAACGTAGTCGGTAATACGATTTGTCTTTGCTCTAGAGAGCTACATAGCGCGATGTTCGGAATTGTCCCATTCTGAAAATCTGCCAAACTCTAAAATACACCCACAAATTAAACTCCGAACCATAAATCTCAAAACCGATACATGTTCAGTAAAACTGTGGCATAACGCCCGATCTAGGAGACACGTAGAAAACTTGCACCCAAGTATGGTAATAAAACAGGCTTGTCTCTAATATTGCCCATTACTTGCCAGCGCTTAATTTATGCCGTTGCTAAGTCATAAGGTAGGACAAGGCAGGGGACGGATGTTGAGTTACTGGATGCGGCATGTAATGACAGCTCAATTTATGTTGTCATCAATCAACTTAGACTTCGGGGGCTATTAGATGTGTGTCGAATGGAGGCCTATGTTGCGATGAATACATTTATAGTAATAGAATAATTAATGATCTGAAAAGACAGCCTCGTTAATATTTAATTTTATTCGTATTTTTCGTCATCTATGTATAAAGTGCTGGTGTTGAGTACTGAGTAGTTTAAGTTTTATGTAGAATTAGAAGGTATTTATTTTGAACTGCCATTTACTTAATTATAACCAATACTTTTTTGCGTTTAACAGTAAAATATAAATAGGTAAAGAGTGAATATTAAGGCAAACGTGCACATTATTTTGTGTGCAAATATTGCTTTACTTTTATTAGGTTTAAAATTTGACAAAAATCACTATCACATAAGATGCAGAACCAAGAGACAAAAAATAATGAATACAAAAACTGCTAGCCTTATCCAGCATCTAGATATCATTTACTCGAGACTTGCCAACGAGAAGGGAAACTTGACGATTTATTATCATACTGCTTTCTAAAAGTTTTATCTTAAACGCTAGGCGGCGTTAGCTAACGCATCTTGTGTTACACAGTTTAGTTTTAATCTCACCACCCTTATGATCTTGTATTTTTCATTATACATGATCCAGTTGGCGAAGTTTCGAGAAGAAATTTTATTTAAGAGTTTCTAATGAGAACAAAATTGTGCTTATAAAGTAGATTCCTAACCTCTTTATTTTTTACACCGTTGAAAACTGAAAAGTGACGTTGTTTAACAAAAGCAAAATAATTTCTGCAAAAGATTTTGTTCAAGTACTAGTTTGCAAGACTTACTAAAGTATTAATCTTGTGAGACAAATGTATTAGCGAATATAATAAACAGCTCATAAATTGTCTCTTAAGCACCGTCTTCCAACCTTGAACTCCGGCACTAAATAACAACTGACAAACAGACACCTAAGATATGAAGACACATTTCCAAAGTTGGCACACGTTGTAGCATGTTCGCGCCCGAGGTGAACCTTCACGCAAACTTTGACGTGACAGTTACGTTACCCGTGATTGCTACGTAACGCCTTTGCGTATGAAAAGCCGCTAACAATCACAGAATAATAAATATTTCCAAATGAGGTTTGTATATTTGTACAATTCAATTTGGTATTAACGAGCTCTCCTATTGTATACTTTATTGTTCCTTTTATTAATAATATAATAATAATATTTGTTTATTTGTCAGAATAATGTTACAATAGATCTTAAATGTATTACAATGTCCAAATTATTCTACCGTTTTCGGCGTACAAATACTTATAGACTACGGATTATATAAATGTCAATTTGCATAAATTAAAAAAAAAAAAAATAATAATAATAATGTCAAACTATAATAACATAAATTGATCAGAATAAGTCTTTATAATTGAGAAAATCATTCACTGAATAAAAACATTTGTCCAAGAGCCATGAAAACAATCCGCTTTTAAATTTATTACATGTTAATATTCTCAAGTCTGTGGGTAGTTTATTATAAATTTTGATTGCCATGCAATGTACATTTCTGCTATATAAATGTAATCTCTGACAAGGTACCTGTAACTTCCCAATATTTCTTTTATGTAGTCGTACTGATATGTGCTCATTCAATGGGAACAAGTAAGAGTATTTTTTCACAAATAAGCAGATTTCAAAAATATATAAACATGGAAGTGGCAGAATTTTTAATTCTTTGAATAAAGGAGTACAGGGATCCAAATAGTATGCTCCACTTATGGCTCTTATGCATTTTTTTTGTGCAATAAATGCTCTATTTATGTCAACAGAATTCCCCCAAATTATTAATCCATAACGTAATACGGATGAAATATATCCATGACTAGCTTCTGCCCGCGACTTCGTACGCGGATCATGTCGCTTATGCCAGCGACAACGGGGTCGTCAAAATCAAAGATCTGAAGCATCTGATGTCGTATTCTAAGAGCCCGGTAGCGACTGAATATGCGAGGCTTTTACAATGGCACCATTCTTGTATCTCTTATACTGTAGCTCGTCTGTTGCGGTTCTGCATCAGGTAAACACATCAAAAACATAGGACTTTCATACAAACTACCAACCCCCGTTTTACTCCCCTAGGAGTATATTTTCGTAAAATGCGATGCCATGTCTACACCCTAAGAGAAACCTATCTTCCACATTTCATGTCACTTTCTTCAAAAATCATAAGCCTTCTATACAAATTACCAAACCCCTATATCCCCTTAGGCGTGGAATTTCAAAAATGGTGAAACACGTGTTTACTTATTTATTTCAAGAAGTAACTTCACGAAGTTTCATGTCAAAATTCGTAATTAATATTCATTCCCCATACAAAGATTCAACCCCTATTTCAACCCCTTAGGACACGAATTTCAAAAAGTCGTGAAACACGTGTTTACTTATTTATTTCAAGGAATAACTTCACGAAGTTTTATGTCGAAATTCGTAATTAATATTGGTTCACCATATAAATTTCAACCCCTATATCAACCCCTGAGGAGACGAATTTTAAAAAAATCTTATCTCGCGTGAAACTCTTATGATGAACCTCTGTGGAAAATTTCAGCTTTATTGGTTTACGGGTTTGGGCCTTACATTGATTAGTTCACCATACAAATTGTCAACCCCATTTTAACCGGAAACCCCATTTTAACCCTTTAATGGATTTATTTAAAAAAAAATGTTAAACACGTGTTTACTTATTTATTTCAAGGAGTAACTTCACCAAGTGTCATGTCGAAATTCGTAATTAATAATCATTCGCCATACAAAGTTTCAACCCCTGTTTCAACCCCTATTTCAACCCCTTAGGACACGAATTCCAAAAAATCCTTTCTTAACACGCGTCAGAGTCTTAAGATGAATCTCTGTGGAAAAAAACAACTTTATAGGTTCACGGGTTTGGGCCGTGCGATGTTGAGTCACTGAATCAGTCAGGACTTTGAGTTTTATTTATATAGAAGAAGGAGAAGATAGAAGAAGAAGAAGATAGAAGACTACTGGACACACCCGGATAAAAAGAAACCTATAGCCTTGCTCGATAAATGAGCTATCCAACACTGAAAGAATTTTTCAAATCGGACCAGTAGTTTCCGAGATTAGCGCGTTCAAACAAACAAACAAACAAACTCTTCAGCTTTATAATATTAGTATAGATTAAATACTCTTAATCAACAACATTATTTATTTGGATAAAGATTAATATTATTACGTTGATACAACTCTTAACAAATAATGCATTCATTTCCACCAAAGATTACCATAAAAACGGTTCTAGAGAGTTAATCTTAAAAGATAGACATATATTGTCGCGGACATTTTTTTAGCTCATTTTAAGAGGAATAATTCTTTCCTACATATATTTTTGGTANGGACACACCCGGATAAAAAGAAACCTATAGCCTTGCTCGATAAATGAGCTATCCAACACTGAAAGAATTTTTCAAATCGGACCAGTAGTTTCCGAGATTAGCGCGTTCAAACAAACAAACAAACAAACTCTTCAGCTTTATAATATTAGTATAGATTAAATACTCTTAATCAACAACAATATTTATTAGGATAAAGATTAATATTATTACGTTGATACAACNTAATCTCTGACAAGGTACCTGTAACTTCCCAATATTTCTTTTATGTAGTCGTACTGATATGTGCTCATTCAATGGGAACAAGTAAGAGTATTTTTTCACAAATAAGCAGATTTCAAAAATATATAAACATGGAAGTGGCAGAATTTTTAATTCTTTGAATAAAGGAGTACAGGGATCCAAATAGTATGCTCCACTTATGGCTCTTATGCATTTTTTTTGTGCAATAAATGCTCTATTTATGTCAACAGAATTCCCCCAAATTATTAATCCATAACGTAATACGGATGAAATATATCCATGATAAGCATTTTTGGCGGTTTTTTTATCAGATACTAATCTTAGCTTTCTGAGAGCAAATACAAATTTATCAAGTTTAGTACAAACTCTGTCAACATGTTCTTTCCAATTCAATTTGTGGTCAATAACTATGCCTAGAAATAAAGTTGATTGTACAGGTGGTAGAATAGAGTTGTTGTGTCGTATTATAGTGTCGTATTAAATTCCTGATTATCATAGTTGCGGGTTTCATCAGTCATGCTAGGTCCTTTTTTTTTCAAATAATCGTGTTCTTATTTATTTTTCTTTCTGTTTCGTAGTTACGTTTCTGGGAGCGATAAAAACATATTTTAGTCCCTACAGCAATTGAACTATTTACATTGACTTGCATCAAAACTTAGTCAGTTTTTACAATGTGACCTCTTGTCGTACTCTTTGTTGTACTTGTCACATTTGATTTCCATAGTAAAACGTAATTTCAAAATCAATTTGATACTTAAAACTCACAACTGCACTGCTGAAAATCGCTTATATTAGGCGAAATAAAATTAAATCCATTGCCCAGGACACAACTTTTATTCAAGACGGGTCGAAATTTACTTAAGGGGAAATTATATTTAGTTTTCCTTGACACGGGCCTCGGTGGGCGACCCTAACACCTTCAGCTTCGCATCTCATACAATCTGTGTTGCCGTAAGTGATTCCATCGGAACCGCACACTGGACTGTAGTGCAGCAAGCATATACACTGCGCAGCGTTAGCCACCGCTAAGAACAACCAGAGGCAGATAAGTATTACGGCCTTCATAGCACCAAACTGAAATATTTTTAAGCCTTTAGATTTACAGTTTTTGAAGACCGGACTACATTGATATTTATGTAAATATTTTTAAACATATCAGTGCAGTTTACCTTGGCCACTTCACAATAAAAAATTGTGCTTACATTTATTAACCAACTAAAATTAGTTAGTTAGAATTTCACGCATGGCAATGCTAAGCTAGTTTTTAGTTTGTTTTAAAACGTTTTTGATTATATCGCTATCCTGTTACCTTACCTTGTATTAGTGCACCAACAAAACTAGATATTGCAATGGTCAACGAATAAGTTCTAGTTATGTGCTAGGCGCGAATGTAAGAAAGATTTATTTTTTTAGGATTTAATCACAATATTAATTAAATACGATTGTTTTTAGGTAATTAAGTGATAAGGGATTATAATTCTAGGTACATAGCCAGGGATAAATTGGAGTGTCATGTTCAATTATTATTTACATGAGAGTTAAAAGTCTTGTTTAATTAAACTGCTTAACAAAAACCCACGTATTCAAGACGTTCTTACGAGCGGTATTTACATTGCAATTTTTCGTCGCAGTCGTGTTCCTGGGCAACATGGTTGCTGTCATGATTCCAATCTAGTCGCACACTCGACTGTGGAATAAAGACAATAACCATACATTCTCTTGCGTCTACCACTGCTAAAAACAATACAACACAAATAAGACTGCTGCTGATTGCATGAAACTTAGATTTTAGAAAAGTTTTATAAAAGATAAGAATGTCATTTTGTGTTCATATGCAGGCTGCTATTAAATTAAAAATACCGTATAATTTAAATTGAATCTGTATTTGAATATTTGTAATTGAAATAATTTCTCATAATTTACTATTCAAAGCCAATGTTTTATAATCATGTCAAATTATGGTTCTTATCAGTTGCCTAGAAAAATATTACCTAGAACCTAGAACGCACTTTATTTAGTAGTACTAGGCTGTAAGGTAAATCATATATGTCATTATTATCACACATGGTACTTATATTCTTCAGTTGCCTGACATGAGAGCCGTAGCTGTCTGCGTTGCGTTGCTGTTAGCAGTGGGCAGCACGAGGGTACTTCAATGTTTGTGCCCACAAGTGTACGATCCAGTGTGTGCCATGAATGGAGTCACTTACAGCAACAAGTTCTGCATGAAGTGTGAGGACAACGTTCTCACTGTCGACCACAAAGGACCATGTGATGAAAAACTCGCAATGAAAGCGGCTTTATTGGAATCTTGAAGTTGAATTAAACCTGAGTCATAGGTATATGTTGAGTTTTTATTTAGCTATCACTCTGAGGTTACAAGCTGTTTTCCTACACTCTCATCTTGAGGGAAGTTCTTCTCGAGGGTCTAGTCATCATTTAGCCAGTTTTTACAATATAACATCTTGTGGTAATTTTATTTGTACTTGTCACCACACTTTTGTATTATTTTTATTTATTTTTTCATGGAAATGTCAAACACAGATTTAGTAGTAAAACGCAGTTTGAAAGTCAATTCGACACTTAAAACACACAATTGCACTGCTGAAAATCACAAAACTTAGGCGAAATAAAATTAAATCCATCTTCCAGGACAAAACTTTAATTCAAAGTGGGGTCGAAATTTTCGTCGCTTAAATGGTTTACTTAAGGGGAAATTATAGATGGTCCTGACACGGGCCTAAGTGGATGATCTTAGTACGTCCATTTTCACATCTCATACACTCTTCGTGTTCGTAAGTGATTCCATCGGATCCGCATATTGGACGGCTGGGCAGCAATAAGCATGTGATGCAGTCCCTAGCGTTAGCCACCGCTAAGAACAACCAGAGGCAGATAAATATAACTGTCTTCATAGCGCCCAACTGAAATATTTTTAAGACTTTAGATTCACAGTTTTTGAAAATCTGACTATATTGATATCTATGTGAATATTTTTAAACATAGCAGTGCAGTTTTCCGTGACCACTTCACAAGAATATTTTGTGCGATATATTTATTATTGAACTAATAAACGTTTTGCGGAATTTCACGCATGTTAATGCTAACCTAGTTTTTAGTTTGCTTGAAAACGTTTTTTATTATATCGTTATTTTGTTACGAACCTTGTATTAGTGCACCAACAAAATTAGGTATTGCAATAGTCAACGAATAAGTTTTAGTTGTGTATTAGGCGGAAATGTGAGAAAGGTTTAATTTTTAATCACAACACTAATTAAATACGATTGGTTTCAGGTAATTGAAATTAAGTGATAAGAGATTATAATTCTAGGTACATACATAGCCAGAGGTAAATTAGAGTGTCATGTTCAATTATTATTTACAAAAGAGTTCAAAGTCTTGATTATTTAAATTGCTTAATAAAAACTCATGTATTGAAGACGTTCATACGAGTGTTATTTTCATTGCAATTTTTCGTAGCAGTCGTCTTTCTGGGAAATATGATTGCTGTAATGATTCCAATCTAGGCACACATTAGAGTGTGTAATTTAGGCAATAATTATTAAATTCTTTTACGTCTACCACTGCTTAAACATGCTGCTTGCATGAAACTAAGATTTTACTAATATTTTTGAAAAGTTTTATAAAAGATAAGAATGTGTGTTGAAATTATGCTAGCTATTGTTAAATTAAAATACCTTATACAATTTAAATTGAATCTTTATTTGAATATTTGTAATTGAATTAATTTCCCATAATTTACTATTCAAAACCATTGTTTATTATCGTATCAAATTATCGTTCTTATCAGTTGCCTAGAACAATAGAACCTACAATTCACATTTTATTTAGTAGTACGTTGTAAGGTAAATCATATGTCTTTCATTACTATCATACTTAGTACCTATAATTCTTCAGTTGCCTGATATGAGAGCCGTAGCTGTCTGCGTTGGATTGCTGTTAGCAGTGGGCAGCACGAGGGTACTTCAATGTTTGTGCCCACAGGTGTACAATCCAGTGTGTGCCATGAATGGAGTCACTTACAGCAACAAGTTCTGCATGAAGTGTGAGGACAACGTTCTCACTGTCGACCACAAAGGACCATGTGACGAAAAACTCGCAATGAAAGCGGCTTTATTGGAATCTTGAAGTTGAATTAAACCTGAATCATAGGTATATGCTGAGTTTTTATATAGCTATCACTATGAGGTTACAAGCTGTTTCCTTACAACCNCGAAAAACTCGCAATGAAAGCGGCGTTATTGGAATCTTGAAGTTGAATTAAACCTGAATCATAGGTATATGCTGAGTTTTTATATAGCTATCACTATGAGGTTACAAGCTGTTTCCTTACAACCTTGTCTTCTCTTCTTCTCGCAACTGGTTAAAAAGTAGGTAGCATTTCCTTTCTTAAGGTCTAGTCTAGACCATTGGTGTACCAAACATTTAAATTGGTTCAGTAGCTTTGACGTGAAAGCAAGACAGACAGACATAGTTACTTTCGCATTAACAAAATTATGAAGGTTTGCTATATGCACACAGCCTTCCTTCTTTTGCTGGTTCCATAATTGTATCTAGCTTTAAGCCTCTTCAACGTTGCAACATTATGGAATGCAAACAAATATATGAATACGAACCTTTGGTTGGTAGATCCGTGCAACAGTGAACGAACCTGTGAAATTTTCTCTTAGAAGTAGGTTAATAATATGTATGAAACTGATTGTGTAAATCAGTAAGTATTTAGTTGCAGTATCCAAATAATAGTTTTGTTGCATTCGATTTTATAACTATTTTGAACTGGACTTGAATGTAATAATGAATCATCGAGATAAGATAGAATACTACCGACTGACTGTATCTTTAATATCCAGACAAGACAAGTACATATTTAAGTTAACACTGCAATTTATATAAATTGTATTTAGGTATAATCCCTTAGCATGAAATAGTTTTAAGTTGGTAGATATTTCTGACAGACTTGTAAGGTATCGAAATAAAACTCTTTTGTAGACGCAGCAAGTTTCATTGTAAGTGGTTCAAGATACTTATTTACCCACTCCTATGATAATTCTGTCAACGAAGCTACAAACACCATGGTAGGCGAGTTTCGGTGGACTCTCGCTACATCTCATGGCACATTCGTTCTTGTAGGTCTTACCGTTGCTACCGCATACGGGGCCGCGATCGTAACGACAGGGGCATTCATCTGACGCGTTGGTGAATGTTGATAGCGCAAGTACTAAAGACACACATACTAATATTGTCGTCATATCAGGCAACTGAAACAAAGTATTTAGATATGAAGTATTTTAGTGAAAGTTTCTACGTGAAGGTAGATATTTGTTTCTCATTCATGCAAATCTACCAGACGAATTTTAGCAAAACTTGGCAGTAATATAGTTTACTAGCTTCTACCAGCGGCTTCTCTCGCGTAAAACTTAAAATCCCGTTCCCGTGGGAATTCAAGAAATCCTTTCTTTGCCTCCGTCATAAAATCTACCTGCGTGCCAAATTGCCCGTTCCCTCCAGTTGTTTGGGCTGTGCGTTGATAGATCACTAAGTATATCAGTCAAGTCACCTTTGAGTTTTATTAGATAACATAGGCTATTCTTTATCTATGTGCGGGAAGTAGTTCCTCTAAGAACAACTGCCATTTTCTTCCAAGTGTCTTTAATGAAGTACATTTTAAAATCACTTACACGGCTGAATACTTATTTGCTTTAGCCAAGTCAATTTATGTGTTACATATAGAATAGAAAACGGTACACACTTTTCACTTATCGCTTATTTCAATTCCTATAATAAATTATTGTGATTCGTTACGCAATTATTAGTTTGGTGTTTGGACACAAGCTGAAATAAAAAGTAAATTAACTATTATTGTTACGTGTTGTGCGTTGTGGGCAATGTGTGATCAATGTTTGTAAACGCACCTACGACGTTTGGCCCGGAACGTGCGCGAGTTCAACTCTCACTTGGCCGGTTTTTTTTATTACGTATTGTGTCTAAAATATATATTTTTTAACTTTTAGTCACCTGACCTACTTCCACTAAAATATGTATTTTTAATACTTGGACTTTGGACTATTTGGATTTATTATTTACATTTGTAACCATCTTAGATCGGATTCCTTTCAGCTGCAATACCGTTTGATGCTATCATTTCCTCTAAAAAGACATTGAAAATAAAATGAATATCAAAATCCGTTGAAAAACGTTCGCATTACTTAACAACGGACAAACAAACTCACAAAGAATTCAAAAGATAAAGTTACCGCTTTGGTTATAAAAGAGAGCTAAAAATATAACGATGTCTTTGACTTAGTGTTGCCCTTTGACGCTTGTTACAAGTTTCTCCTTGTTACGCTAACTGTAGGAAAAAGTTTTGTGACAGCTAATACGTCTCTGGGGATTTGATATCCTTTGTGATGTACTTCAGTGGGGTTAAGATTACAGCTCGCCTCAACTTCAGTACTTAGTCCATCATCAAGTAGATCTTGGGCGAGTACTCCCGGTCCTACCGTTGCATATAGAGAGAAACAAATGAGCAATGCGATACGTTGAAAACAGCCGTGAAACATTTTTTTAAAACGAACATTTTAAAATCATAAATTTTATGTCGTTCGTGTGGGGTTACTATAAAAAAGTTATACGTAATCCGTCTACATGAATCGATATTGTTTTATACGTAACTTTTAACTTTGGAACTTATTATTAGATAAAAAAAATAGAATTTTATTGATTTGAACATGCCATATTTATTAATATTGTATAGGTACTATTTCTATTGTTTTATCAAGTTATTGTGTTCGAGGAGCTTATTTATGTACATACATATATTATGTACGTATGTGTAGGATTATTCGACAATGACATTTGGAGCTTCTGTCACAAGTAATGCTATTGGATTTGATACCCTTTGTGATGTACCAGCTTTGTCATAGACGCCTAACATTCAGTCTAGTGCCTACTCCTGTCTAATTGAACATTGCTGATAGACGATACCGATACCATGACAATGCTATATCGTAGCCTACTATCTGCTTTCAGCATACCTCTGGAATCATAAGGAGTGAAACATAAGGAGGAAATTTTCTAATTATAAAATTCTAAGAAAAATAGAAAGTATTTATCATGTATTTAGAAAGCATTTTTGGCAAGCAAAAGTATTTTTTTATGTGAATAATGAGCCGGGACCCTGTCGAAAATGCTCAAAGTTATAAATATAAGGTGAATATATGAAATATTTAAAACCTACCACCTTAACAGCTAAGTGTCGAGTTTTCATAATCTGATTTCCTTTAATGTCACGAGTAATGTTAATAATATTTACCCTCCATCTCGTTTTATTTAGATGTTTCGGAATATTTTATGAATTAGGTTACTTTGACAGAATTTAACATGGAAAACGTTTTAACATTTGAGTCAATATAAAAGCTATTCGTATATATAATATTATTTATAAATCAAGGATTTATAATATACAGCACAATCATCACCTCAAATCATGTACAGGGCCAATTTCAAAGGTTCCAGATAAAGTTACAGATAACGCCTTAGAAACGTTTAGAATTTTGACTACTTTTCTATGGTATCTTCTATCAGATAGCTATCTAGAACTTATCTTGACCCTTTGACGGCCGTTCCCAACAAACCATCTATCTCTGGATTTGCTTACTAGAGATAGAATCTTGACATTAGCCCCATACAAGTAATGTCAAATTCCTTTCTTTAGTAAGCAAATCCAGAGATAGACAGAATATTGAATTCCGCAGTAAAACTGGCCCACAGTCTCGTTTTATTAACACTATAAGTACATTGAGAGGCTGTACTACCGATTAGTATACATCGTACATTAGTTATCAAAATAACTTCTCATATACAAATAAACAAATTCGTTAGTGCTGTTAGTAAGGGTAGGTTGATAAATAATCGTGGTGATCCAGTACGGACGTTGTAAATTGTTCCAACGATGGCTGCTTAAGATAAATCAAGTTCCATGTAATCTCGAGGTTGTGGCGCCGAAAGAAGTGGGAATAAGATACAATTATTTATTTTTATTGAAAAAGAGGTTCATCATCTTCCTGCCCTGTTCCCAATTTTATTTGGGGTCGGCGCAATATGTTTTTTCCTTCCATTTCTCCCTGTCACTCGTCATACTAACATTCACTTCCTTCTTACTCATGTCATCTTTCACGCAATCCATCCATCTTTTCTTTGGTCTTCCTCTCCCTCTCGCTCCCTCTATATTCATACTTAACATACTTTTCGTTACATGTGTTTCATCCCTCCTCATTACATGCCCATACCATGACAATCGCTTACCTCTTATCTTTTCTGTAATTGGTGCTACTTTCAGACTTCCTCTAATATACTCATTCCTCACTTTGTCCATTCTTGTCACACCACACATCCATCTCAACATTGAAAAAGAGGTTAAACAGTAAAATTCATTGATATTTGTGCAATACATGCAGTTGTGAAAGTAAGCGATAAGACAATGTTGAAGTATCAAAAATTTTTAGATTGCATAGTTCATTATCATATCATAGGACTTGTCTTGAGACAGACTATAACGAAAAAAAAATCTTAACCATTTTTAAATGGGAAACTAAAGAAATTAATTCTTCACTGACAAATAGATAGTCATATGAACACAGTCATTATCAAATGATATTTATTAGGTAGGGTACCTAGTGTTTATCAGAAATTAAATAAGTCTACAGAAGCGATAACGAAGTTTTCGTGGCCGCACTATAAGGATGTATGAATCGATTCTTTTGCTCGCTGATCCAGAAGTAAGGGATCAGCTGTATTTTGTTTAACATCCCAAACTTAAGCCGGGATATACCGCTCCCTTTAGTTTGTATCTAAGGGATTTATTACTTATGTTATATCTGAACAAAGTGCCATTTTTTCCTGAAATTAAAGGCAAGTAAATAAAAAGCTCCTTATTTTTATGTGTTAGATTCTTACAAAAAATCAAACCTGTAAGGTTAGTGTAACTACAATGCAGTATTATTTGTATATCTGTAAGTACTATTAACTTATAGAATAGGAAACATTGAAACAACAAGTTTTCCCCCTACCACCAAATATCCAAATCCATTAATAAAATATAACAGTTGAATCCCCAACTCATCGGGGCATACATCACACAATAACGCAAACACGTAACGGGTCGGTTGCCATCACTTATTGGCGTTACGGGTATAATCCGGTAAAATATGCAAGGCGCCTCCGGGGGCGTTGTTAGTATGAGATTTGCATAATGGCCAATCAGTCGGCAGGCGACGATTTGCGCCGTGTTCATGGTATTCGTATAAAGATTTGCGTTAGACGCCATCTTGTCACGTGTGAAACTTGGGGTATTACGGGGATGGGTTGTCTGAGTACCTGCTAGTTGCCGAGCTAATAATTACAAAAACATGCTTTAGCCAAGATTGGACGATGATTTTGGAAAAAGCTTTTTGAGTTAGGCACTTACTAAAATGAACGACTCAAAGAGATATACTGGCTTACTTTGAATATGACACAAGACGGGACGCTAGAATGTTATACTTTATCTAGAGTGTACTACGAATAAATATATATTATTTATAGAGCAAAGAGAGTACAGGTGAAATAAATACAAAACTCCATTCTTCAGACGTCAGTCGCGCTCAAGTTCAAGCTATGAATTGCAGATAGTAAACTCATTTCAATTTCCTAACTTCACGGCTTTTAACTCGGTGTACGGTGTTGCCAGCATTTTGCCGGTAAGATCCCCCATCGATAAATCTAGCCACTTTTGCTTAACTTTGTTATTGAGGTGGGACAAATTCGTAGCAACTTGGCGACCGTCATTTTTCATTGTTACTTTACAACACGTTGCGGTTCTGTACTTACTTTTTGTTTTGTCCAATTTTATTGTGGTGATAACTTGCGCTTTTTCCAAATTTATTGTTTGGAATTTTTGTAATCTTCCGTTTTATATTTATAGCTGATGAAATTGCTGATTGCTTAGCTTTCTGGCTCCAGACAATTCTTCCGAGAACAAAGAACATAATAGGAACAAAGTAAAATCAGGATAGTTTTAGGTGCAACTTGCAGTATGTTTACTAAATTACTTGTAAAAATGCCGATTACATTCGTAATATTATGATATTTAACTAGGTATGTAGCTGTAGATTTTATAGTTATATCTTACGCTCGTAGGTAATACCTAAAACAAACAATATACAAATTAGTTGCCGTTAAACTAAGTACAAGTCAAACCATAAAATCTACTTAGGTTTATCACTATTTTATGGTAGTGTAAGTAGGTGATATTACATTATCCTACGAGATCTCAGGTCCATAATTTGTGGTGCAATAAAAGCGAACATTCTCAAGTTGATTGCACTATGATTAAACGCGAGGATTAAGTACTAAACTAGGATCAGCGTTATCGTCGAGCTCACCGTTTGAATCGAACTTCGTTCTAATCGGTTAGAATTTAGTTGCATCGGATTATGGTAATAAGAATTTCAGATAAGTAATTTTCAATGAAAGATAAAGGAAATCCTTGTTTTCACATTAAAAGAATTAGTCACAGTTGATTAAGTTATTAAAAAAGTTTTAATAACATAATTTCATTGATTACACAAAAAATAGGTAGGTATGTATGTATATGTAGGTATATAAGTATTTTGTTTGAAAATGTTTTTGACAAACAGTAAATGTGATGTTTGTGCATAGATTTTCCACATAAAGCCACTGAAATCAAATTACTCTGACAACTAAAACGAATAAAACCCGAGTAACCCCGATGTGTGTTCATAAAACTCTAGTTAAAATGCGGTGCTACCGAACTCTCAAGTTTACAGGTAACACAATGTTACAGACACATTGCGCTATAAAAGAGAATAATTGGCTTGCTACACTAATTATGCTTGTTTAATTAACTCTTATAATAATTGCCTTGGAGCTAGTTAGTTGCTCAGTATGCCAGTTTTTCTAAGGTAACTTAAAGACAGTATTTAATGAAATTGGAGCAAAGTGGATTCTGTGAATCTTGTGCAATAATAAAGCGCAGCACTACTAGGAAGTTAATGTAAAATAAGAATTTTCTCTGTAGTCGTAAATTACTAATGAGCAAGTAAATGTAATAATATGTAAAATGGGGTTTTGTAATATTTTTTTATTGTGTGTGTTGACCATATTTTTTTAGATTTTCCAGAAAAACTGATTTTATTAAGATGAATTTTAACTTACTTTCTTAAAAACAGATACTGTTTTATTAGAAAATTTATTCTCTTCTTAGACAAACATAGAATCAGAAAAAAAAACAAAGTTAACCTTTTACCGGTGTATAGCATACTATACCTTAGCCCTACGTACGCGGTCTGAAATCTTTACCAATAACATTAAGCCAGGGCCATAAAAAGAGCGGTAAAACGCAATTAAAGTTACAGGTCAGCAGGCAATAGCTCTTCGTAAATCCTTCGTATATAGGGAAAGAGAATATAAAGGATTTCTGCTTTTATCGTTTTCAAGAGAGGTCTAGAATAGTTTCTATTTTTTGCTATATGGGTCAAGTGTTAGTGGAAATGTCTTAAGAAATATTTAAGGATTTGGATGATTTTTAATGAAATATTTCATAGGTATTATTATTTATATTTTGATGGACAGAGCTTTTACTGTAGATATACAAAAGCGTGTGCGTAGTACTTGGTGCCACCTCTATCTTTTTAGTACTTCTTGGAGACAAGAGTTCAGGCAAAGGATGGAATAAAGATTTTACTGTGTTCAATAATCATAATTTTTAATAAATGGTAAGATATTTCGAACAAGGTTCAATCGAAATATGCCACAATTGCTGTATGTTTGTAATGTTAAGTACTTTCATGTTAAAATAAATTACCAGAATTTTCTTCATACAACACACAAACAATAACATGAAAAGCAATTATACAAATGATTGAATTGTACTCAGGTACAGGAATATATTATAATACAGAGTCATTATATATTATTATTACATACGTATGTAAATAGTTCCAAGAATATTTCAAAGAAAATAATAAGAAAGAAAAGAAAGGACATAGTTCGCAGGTTACCCGCATTTCTAATAGCCCGCGGCGTCTCTCGCAAAAGTTAACGTAGCCTCTGAGAGGACGACAAACAAATCGTGTTTCTGGATGTAATAACAATAATATTTAGTGTTCCAATAATGTTAAAATGTTTGTATTATTCCGTTTACTTCAATTATGTAAGATTAAATTTATACTACGGCTTTGTTTCAAGTGAAATATTCACTTTAGATTTTTGTTGCTATTTCAATTGAATGTGTTTAGTTATGTCCTGTTCCTATAAAAGGTTCAGTCAAAAGTAAGGCCATAAGTAAATCACCTCGGTTCTCTTCTATATGGGAACTGATGCTTGAAATTGTTGAGTTATTACATGGTACAATGTCACTGTATTAATGAAAAGCAGTACACAATGTGAAAGTGATAGTATACTTCAGCAAGATACAGAAGCTTCAACGCGAAATAAAACTAAAATATGAAATTATACGTTAATGTCTTGGGGTATGTATTGTGAATTAAATAGCCAAAAAAGAAACACTATACAAACCCATATGTAGTGTAAATGTATATAATGTCTTTAGAACGTAGAAATTAAATGGAGACGGAATGCTTACAACGAGGGTAGAATTTTACATGAGAACTCGTTTAATGCGTCTGCATATTGTATGAAATGCCAGTGTTATGTATGTTATTTTATTGCTGGCTTTTCTCTACTCTTTTTCACGTCTTTTCTTACAGAAATCGTACATTTATTTCTGTAATAAAGCTTCGTTATTCCATGTATTCGGTTTTTTAATAGAAATAAATATGTAGATATAATAGATTAATAATTGAACTTTCGTAAAGGTGAAGCAATTCGTCAAGTCGCATTCTAATTAGACATGAGTTTGTGGTTTCCTCGAAAAACTTATTAAGAATATAGAACTCAAAATTATGAAATACGAGAATTCCTTTTTGAAAGTCTGTAGAACACCATTATGCTAGCAACTAACTGCAGTACAAGAGACATCTGAAAGATATTAAAAGTCAACTCGAAGTAGGATCAAGTTCTACATTTATATAAAGGTTTCCACCTTTCCGACGGTGTCCAACTTCAGATCATTTGAATTGTAAAACACCCTCATAGTCGATTTAAATTTGAAACGACTCAGGATTGATGTGCCGTTGTGGGCTTCGCGGGTTAAATGACGGGTGTTCAGTGTTTAAATAAACACCGCATTTGTTGTTTGTTTTCATAGCACGTTATGTTTAAGGTGCGGTTGCTGGAGCTTTTGTTAACATGTGACTACAAATAAAAGGGCTTTGACTTTGATTTTAAACAAACATCAATTGATAATACCTAATATACTTCTCTTTAATATATCGTTTTCATGAGAGATTTGGAACTCTCTCTGTCAATGATAAGTTTCTCTATGTAGTGGCAGGACTACGGGGTATTAGTAGTATTTAAAAAAAATCTTTGCTACCACAATATATATGAAGTAAGCCACCAAAGAGTAAAAGCGTTCTTGAACAAGTTTGTGATGCGTAAATAAGGAACCTAAAATGGCATTCCCCTAAACTCTTCAAACTTTTATTATTCGACAGCTTTTATACTAATACTCCAAATGGACCATCTAGTCTAGTTTGTTCTGCAAATACTTTGAATTTTGAACTGCCAGCTTAATTGGCTTCTGACATCTAGTAAAACTCTGTTATTAATCGCGAAGTTTTGCTTGAGTATGCTCTTGAAATAATATTATTACACATAGTTTAGCTAAACTGAATCTAGTAATAAAACTATGGTAAACAATTGTTAGTTTTAAATAATCATAATTTAGTTCTGCTTCATGAAACGTCATAATTAATAGGTATTTTAATACAAAGCAATCAAGTATTAAGAGATTATCTATAGATAGAAATGTAGGCATAATCAAAGTATTATACATTATACGGCTATCTGAGTTATGTCCAGCCTAATCTTGAACGCTATCAAATTCGTGCAGGAATTAATGTGATCATATAAGTAGGTACTAATGAAGGGCAGACATTGCAGAAATTTTACAATCACTGGTGTTGCTAAACACCAGACCCAATTTAAAAGCAAGACAATAAAAAAAAAAAACTATTTTACTTACCTAATAATTGTCAACGAAAATCACAGGCTTTCTCAGTTTTATTTACATAATTATCTACCTTCAGAGACCTATCAATGGTTTGCCTCATTATGATATAATGACGAGTAACCTTAGAACAATAACAAGCCACCCAAACTCGATAACAGATACTTGTCTTAAAGTTGGTATGCTTTGTTTAATTAGGCCTTACGTTCAAGTAATTTAAAATTAATGATTTCTAAGTAAATCGTGCTATACTGCAAATAGGCTCGCATATCAAAGTTTAATTAGAACCTATGTCATCATCATCATCATCTCCCTGCCCTTATCCCAATCTATTTGGGGTCGGCGCAGCATGTTTTCTTCTTCCATTCTCTTCTATTTGCCGTCATCTCACAAGTAACATTCTTCCTAGCCATATCGACTTTCACGCAATCCATCCATCGTTTCTTTGGTCGTCCCCTTCCGCAATATCCATCTACATTCATACTCAAAACCTTCCTCACAACATGATCCTCACTTCTCCGCATCACATGCCCATACCATGCCAGCCGATTTCCGCATAATTTTTCGGTTACCGGTGCCACTTTCAAACTTCCTCTTATATACTCATTCCTCACTCGATCCATTCGCGTAACACCACACATTCCTCTTAACATTCTCATCTCTGCTGCATGCAATTGTCTTTCATTCATCCCTTTTGTGGGCCAGCACTCTGATCCATACAGG
>NWSH02000537.1:2876079-2906405 GCA_002382865.2 Heliothis virescens
TAAAAACTATTCAATAGCATGAATAAAATGTAATTTTACTTACCTGACTACCAAATTGATAATATGTGCAAGTTTATACCTTGATTTGTATTTCCAAATTTATGAATATCGCTCCTGACACGTCCAAACTGACGTAATGCCAAAATCGCACTAAAGGCCTTTGCCACGAATTACCGTCAAAGCAGTGGTAGACCCAAATTATTCGGAACGCCTAATCTAGTACGTAGTACATATATATCGATGGGGCCATCCCATTGCCCCGGAATTGCAAATCCTTGTTTGTTTACGTTTTTATATGACAGCTTATTTTACTGCCACAGATGCAGATATTTGAGTTTAATTCCGTTCTACGAACGCGTTGTGGTTGCTGTATTTTTTAAGGTATTTTTATACAATACGACTATGAGAGATTGTCATTCACCTTCAAGATATTTATTTCCCAAATAGTTATTTGTTTATTGAATTCGCTTTGTACATATTTATATTTTTTTCTTAATAATTTCACACTAAAGTATATTTAAATGCTTCGTAGATCGGAGCAGAATAGACAAAAAAAGAAAATGTAATCGAAAACAGACTGATGCATAGACAATACAAATTCTCCGCTTGAGGGTCGATTTAATTCTCGATTCAGTTGAGTATAGTTTGATTACCGTTCTGGAATAAGACCAATGCTCAAGTGATGAATCTATACTTAAACTATCATTGGGTGATTTAAGATCAAACTCTACTTGAGCATCCTTCTGTAATACGGGCCTTAGACATGAACCTTAATTTTATTTATGTTTTTCCTTATGCGATGGCAAACGCAAAGTAATTTCCTATCAACTTGAACTGTTAAAATATACAGACGCAATAATACTCGACAACAATTACCAATCTCCTTGAAAACTTCAATTTCTATATACTTTCGCAATCCATCCGCTGTTGCGCTTCATCGCAACACTTCAATCGCCACTTGCAGCGATTGAAGCGGCAAACAGCGGAACAGTCGCTTCCAATTCATCCGCTAATTGAATATTGCCCAAGGGTGGTATAACTCTCGACAGTATACGAATCTGGGACGACTGGGCACGAACTGGGAGCCAGTTGTTTTGCTTAAATAACAATATATGTGCGTTAGGGGATAAAAAATGGTGTAAAAAGGTGTATGTATCGTTCGAGAGCGGTCATAAGGCTTATGTTACCAAAGCTGGTATTTTGTGCGTGTTGACCTTTGGAAATAAGAGAACTTGGTGATACTACGCAAAATAAATTATCAAAAAGAGATGGTTGTGATTATTTATTTCGTAAAAGTATTTGTTAAATAGGTTTTAATTTGTGGTAGGATGTACCTAAGTACCTTAACTACCTACTTTTATAGTATGATATGCTTACTACGTACTATTATATATAACTACTAGCTTCCGCCAGCGGTTTCACCCGCTTTCCCGTAGGAACTACTGCGCGCACCCGGATAAAAAGTAGCCTATAGCCTTTCTCGATAAATGGGCTATCTAACACTGAAAGAATTTTTGAAATCGGACCAGTAGTTCCTGAGATTAGCGCGTTCAAACAAACAAACAAACAAACTCTTCAGCTTTATAATATTAGTATAGACGTAACTGCCTCGTTGGTCTAGTTGTCGCATAGCCGACTGCTGAGCACGAGGTCTCGGGTTCGATTCCCGGGACGGGCCGAAATCGCTTTGTGGGTTTTAGAAACTTTCACAAAGCAGCCCGGAGTTGGAAGTTGGTGATTGATACACCCGTGCATCGGAGAGCACGTTAATGTCGGTCCTGCGCCTGATCTCTCTCCGGTCGTGTCGGATTGCCGTCCCATCGGGTTATGAGAGTGAGGGAATAGGGAGTGCACCTGTGTCTGCGCAAATGCTTGTGCACTATAATATGTCCTGCGCAGCTGGCTGATCTCCTTATATGAGAACAGCCGCCGTGGCAGATAATCGGCTAGGACGCCATCATCATCATAGACGTAACATAATATACCTCTAAAATATTAATCACGATTTCTATATTTTCCTAGTAAATCTAGTTTTCGATTAGTGTAAGCGTATGTTCAATATATGTTATTTGTTTGTTTGTTTGAATACATATGGTGTTTGTTTGACGTTACACATTACCATTTTTTTGGCAGAAACCTCAAAATAATAAGCCTTTAAGGAATGCAAATACCAATTTAAAAGTATAAATTAAATGCTAATATTGACTCGTATCAATCCTGAAATGAATTAATTTTCAAACTGTCAGGAAAACCTAAAGCATGCCAATGAGCCATCTCTCACTAAAACCCTATAATGTCCGCCACCGAATTTTATTACGTCTATATGACGTACAACAAAATACCGACGTTTGGTATAGGGACATACGATTTAGTTTTATCGCTGCGTTCAAGGGTTAAGAGCGAAAGGAATGTAGATAGTAGTAGATACGTCGCAAAGACGTGGAAACTTTCACGGGTTATAAGAACTAGCGTGACGCTTATGAGGCGTAGGTGTCGGTACATCTGTTGTGCGTCGACATGCCCTTTATATTAGACAATAAATAACGTTCTTTTTGTATCGGTTACTATGGTGGTGTGAACGGATTATGTTTTCTTAATCTTGTGCCTGATGCTGCAAGGTTATGGATGAATTATTTGCTAAAATAATTGCAAAATTATGTAACTATCACTTTATATAAAATAACACCCAAGCTGTCATGGACTTAGAGTTCCCGTACACTGCAGACTAAACAGATGTCCGACAGTCGGTCCGCTGGTACCCAAAAAATATTTTGTTAAGAAAATCTAATCAAAGTTTAAAATCTGTCTTATACCGGCATAATATCTCAATATTGTAATATGCATACTACCTTTCATTTTCATACTGAATTTTGAGCCCAAACTAACTATCGGCTGACTAAAAGTCTGCAGTGTGTCGGGTATTCTAAGATATAAGACGAATAATCTATTTTAATAATTCACCGTATAGTGTTTAATTTTAGCTCAACAAAACTATGTCGATAATTATCGCGTTACACATAATACACTGAATATACAAATAATAATAACCAGGGCATAATCATCATAATAATCAAAACCCATACCCATTTTCCTGTAACAACTAAATGTCATACAAAATAACGGTTTCTTCGAAGTGTCGTAGCCGCTCGTAGTCGTTCGTAGCAGCTCGTAGCATATCGTAGCGCCCCGTAGAATACGTTAATGTTTCGCAGACAATGGTTATTGTAGCGTGTTCACTGTATTGGGGTTAAATAATAATATATGTTATGTTTATGTATATTTATATGTATATACACGCTACTTTTGTACAAAGTTCTAGGGACTTCTTTGGTATCGAATGTTGTATGTTGCTGGAGAACTACAGTATTGACCGGTATTTATTTGTGGGCATGGGTACTATAAGTTCTGCTGATAACATAAAATCAAAATGTGTGTAAATAACTGAAAAGAATACATACAAGAAGAACGTTATTATTCACACATCATAATCCCAAACCACTAAATTAAACTGCAACCCAACAATGGCTTACAAAATTTTATTCAAACACAATTCACGAAGTGGATATCTTTCGATAATGACTGCTATTCATACTAACAATACAGCCAGACCGGATCTATAAAATCTCTCCATTCAAGACGTAGGTGCCTTATTCAACGGGATTTCTTACGAACGAGGCTCTATAACAATTCATTATAAAGGCCATTGAGCTATTTCTATTGTTAACTTGGCCCATTATAGTCTCATTTAGCTTAGACCGTATTATAGGGTTAACAATGGCACTTTGTCGGTTCAATTATATCACGGGGATGTTCAAGTAATTCGGGGTTGATATGCTGATGGCTCTGAGTATGCAATCATTAGAGAGCACGCAATGAAGAAACTGTTACACGAGCAATGAAAACAAACAGTCTACTCTGACACGTTTTTATGATACAGGTAGGATCATAATGTCGACGACTTTAATTTTGACGCTGCCATTTTCAGTTAACACTTAGAAGGCGATGAGTATTAGCTTTCGTCGATACTTAACCACAACTTTAATTCTAGGTAATGTAAATCTCTGAGGACCACATTATTTGCATAAATTAGTGCGCTCTACAGACTACTGATACTCAGCCAAACTATTCAGTATTGCATTTCGATTGGTGAGTATAGCGCTATGTGATATTGTCCTCATCTGGAATGTGATGGGGTATCGTTATTGTGTGGCCGGTATTGCTCACATACCTACTCAACTATTATTAATATGAAATGAAGCCACACGACGCATACGCTTTGTTTTACACTTCCATGTGCAGTCCGTATGTATTAATACAGTTACTGTGTTTCAGCAATAATTATAATAGGTATTGTTGAGCATTCATATTATAATATTTATAGTAATGAAAAGATACAGAGGTCATAAAGCTGCTTAAAGTTCATCCTCGTAATTTTGGTTCGGTTAGTACCAGTACGATTGAAAGGTTATTTTCTCATTTTTAATTATTAAGACTTTACCAACGTGCGAGCCTGCAATGCCAGTTAACTTAATAATTACTATTGATTTTTCAATAAAACGAACTAAGTAAAGAGTCATAGTGTATCTAAAACCTTAAAATCCACAGCCTACATTTGCATGCTACACGTGATGACTGCAGCAAAATCATCAAACGCAGAGCAAACACGAACGCAACGAACAGACGATATGCCGCAAAATTCAGCTGATCCATACAAAATAATTGAAAAGCAATACAGCGAGAATCCGAGAACTGCGAACTGGTAACAATTGAACGTGTTTATTCGCTCCCGCTGCCTAGAGCACCTCTAGTAGTTTCTAGAACAACTTCATACCGCGTACTTTAAGTTGGCAAGTTCGTAAAACAAATAAGGCATTTGAATTTCTCTGCCCACTTCCAATTGAATACCCCGAGTTGGAGTTTCCAACTCACCGACGCTTTAAAAGTCATGTTTTAAAAAGTCTGCTTAAGTAAACTAAGGCGAAGTTTGTTCTACTCCAGTCGATAATAGATGTATTATTAGTATGTTTTAATGTATTACTCGCTGTTATACTAAGCTGCCAGTCTTTGTAGTCAAAAGTTTTGTTTTAAAAATTATAAAATAAAACGCAGCTTAGTAAAACACTATATTTATTGTTTTAATAAATTTTTGGTTTTGTATTATTTTGACATACAAAACACATTAAGAAGTTTTTGATATTATTCTCTACTATTTATTAATGTTGACTAACTTCCCATTAAAAAAAAACATGTGGAACTTTCAGCACAAGTACCGAATTAAGAACCTTTTTTATGTCAAGTTTGTTAAGTATATAGGTATAAGGTATGTGAAGCATTGTTAGTTATCCAGATTTCTTTCAAAGTATATAAACACGAAAGTAAGTAAGCAATAGTTCTATGAAAATAACCAATACTCGATAATGGGATGTTAATAGATTAGGCTTCGCACGGTGACAAAATAGGGTGATTGAAATATTACACTAATACATATCCACGTCAATTGTAAGATGAACTACTCATAGTATGACGCAAGTTACGTTTGTATAGCTTCCCTTAAGTACATAAGGTCAAGGGTTAGATTAGTTTGTGGGGATAACTGCAGTAGTTAGTCGGCTTCGTCATAACCTGCGGATGAGAGCTGTAAGTAGGCTATGAACTCGTTTTTTAATACATTTTTGTATATTATAATATTCGAAATAAGTATTTTCTTGGAGTACTTTTCATTTAGATTAACTGACTCTGAAAATTTAGTTATGTAATATTTGCAGTTCAGCTTGGTGAGTGTTATTTTTTGTTATATAAAATTGCTTAAAGATTTTGAGAAGAGCTTTCAAGAAAGGTTACACTCAAGTACATTTCTCAGAATCCCATAATATCAAACACGTGGCAGACAAAGCCATAGCTGAAATCCAATATTATAATTGTTTTGGCGGCATCCAACGACATTATTATTCAAAGTATGTCGCTCACAAATCGCCGGCCTCTTAATTACGAGCGTAATTTAATATTTTTCCTAAAGCCCAGCATACAGCTCTGATTAAAGTATACTGATGACATAATCGTGGTTTTGTGATGACAGAAGGGCTGTTTGTTTAAACGTTTTTAACAAGAATTGATATCATCATCATCATATAATGTATGACCACCGAGTTCCGGACCTTAGGGTGTAAGTCGTGGGGCCAAGTCTTTATAATATACAAAATAAGAGATTTTCTTTTTAGTTTGAGTTCCAGAACATCATACCAAATTAGATACTGTATATGAAATAATAAGTAGCAAGAAATATAGCCTGCATATAGTAGCAGATTCTATGTCACTAATACCCAACACATCGACCGCTATGTACGCTCTCTTGGACTCAAACGCAGATTTTGATATGTTTACGGATGAATGCAAGATATTTGCATTTTTGTGAGAGGGATGCATGACAGCTTAGTTCTAAATATTACAATTATTGACATTCGGCCGTTCCATTTAAATGTTTATCTTTGCTAATCTTGTTATTTGTAAAAACTCTTCTTCATCTTCATTAGCCTTTTTATCGTTCCACTGCTGGGCACAAGCCTCCTCTCACACAGAGAAGGATTGAGCGTAATCACCACGCTTGCTCAATGCGGGTTGGTGATTTCAGTCTTTATAGTCCAGGTTTCCTCAAGATGTTTTCCTTCACCTTTAATCAGCCATTGGTTTCTAAGATATACTTACTTGCAAAGTACATACAAACTTAGAAAATTTGCATTGGTACTTGTCTGACCTGGAATCGAACCAACACACTGGTCAAAAACTCGACTAGTCTGTTAATACTGTTGTTGAAACTGCTGAACCGATTTGATAAAATCTTTATCTTTACTTTATCCGGGAAGTACCCGGAGACGCAGGTAAAACTGCGAGAAACGGCTAATAATAAAAAAAGGAAAATAAATCAATTTTATTAGTCCAGTGAAATATTGTAACATTTCCATAGAAAGTGTAACTAGCGGTCTATCACGTGAGGTGTAAGGTATTCAATATAGTAATACAGTAGCCTCCTGAGCCGATAGGTTGTGAACATTTCAAAGGCTCGTAGCACCTTGTTATCCGTCGTAAAGGAGATCGGTTATGACGTCACGCGCAGTTGAACGCTATAACCTATCTCACTTGCTCACTTTGCTTCGTGGAACCTCAGATATCTTGAGCTAAGCTCTGCCGTGGTAGTATGTAGATAGATCAAGCGAAAAGGCGGTTTTTATTGAGAAATATATTTTAAAAAGTGTATTCGATGGTTTTAGAATTTGATCATAAATATCAATAACTAGCTTCTGCCAGCGGTTTCACCCGCATCCTGTGGAAACTACTCGGTGCACCTGGATAAAGTCTATAGCCTTCCTCGATAAATGGGCTATTTAGCACTGAAAGAATTTTTCAAATCGGACCAGTAGTTCCTGAGATTAGCACGTTCAAACAAACAAACAAACTCTTCAGCTTTATAATATTAGTGTAGATATAAGAAAGAAGAAACATTTATTAGTTGCCTGAACTGAACCGATTCGAACAATATTTTACTGTTAAAAAGCTCAATTAACCCAGAGTAACCAAGTAACGTAATTTATGTTTGGTGTGGGTACGGGTAAAAGTTCTCCTAAAAAGCCGGTGAACCCGCAGAAAATATCTAGTTTTTTATAAAGTCAAGGACTAGACTCGTATATAAATAAGTATATTAACTTGTTTATAAATAGTTATCAAAACAAAAGTGTACCTTAGAGAAAATTAATTGAACTCATAACGTATACGAGTATGTTTATCAACACTCGTAAAACAGGCCGGGTGGTGGCAAACATAAAATAAACACAATGCCTTTTATTCAGATCTGCCATATCACAATGTTTTATCACTCAGTAACACCTGTTATTTTGGATTATGCATTATTAGTTACATGGCTATCAGATTTGGGTAAGTGTTGCTTCCAATTAGCCATTTCTGAAATCTGACAATGAACTTATGAACAGCAATAATTTTCCTGCAATTTCTTTAAATAGCTTGAAGCGGTATTTTGTGAAATATTTTGCCATTTTATCAGGAATCACTAAAGTTTTGCAATCGTATAGTTTCAAGATTAAACACAAGCAAAGCCGCAGCACCAGTAAATTGTCAGACAGTGCAGTTCAATTCTTTTTCAGGCATTTACACAGGAAAGTTATTTCCGCCAATACATCGCCGACACCTATAAATATATTGTTATATGGCCCGAAACGGAACTTTACAATACCACTTCAAAGTTAAATGGTACTGTTGGTGCTTTCCACATACCACCACTGAGCTAATACTACGTTATTGTACCACATTGTTGTCTTATGTCGCCACATCGCTGCCAGCTGTAATTCAGTAAAACATCTGTCTGATAAGTGCCACTACTTCAATATATTCCCAACTACAAAAGCTTTAACTACTTTATAATTAAACTCCTTAAATAATCCCCCTTTTCAAGCAATTTACATGTAACACAGCTATAATTCTTACAAAATTAAAGAAATTAGTTTAATCACTTACCTCGTTAAAGTACGTACATTGATGGAAACCAATTAGTTATTCAAGACAATTGACGCTACACACAATACGTTTGGGTAGAGTGGACTAAGAAAGGGCGCCAACTTTCGCGCATGCGCCCAGTAAAAACAGACCAAAAGACCTCCAGTCACGCGGAGCCAGTCTTCGCGGAGACGTCGTATAGAACGGACGTCGCTCGAACAAGTAAAAATTACATTTCGCGAGTGTTGAGACTTATAATGATTCGGTTGGTGGTTCGGGTCTTAGTTAGGTAGTAGCGTGCGATGCGCGGCTTGCGCGATGTTAGCGTACGTGGTCGTGGTGCTGACAGTGTTGGACGTCTGTGTGCCGCTGTACCACCACCAGTTCGCGGTGTTCGTCCCCGGTGGGCCGGAGCGGGCCCACGACCTGGCGCATAGACATGGCTTCATTAATCACGGGGAGGTAAGTGTGGATGGGATGCTGCGGACAAGTGATCTATCTTGCGTTGTTTTTCTTTCATTTCTGCGAGAACTAAGAAAAAGCTTATTGTATGGACGTTATTAATGAACTGTTTGGAACGGGGATTGCGTCTTCATTTTTCATAAAGAGCCGGTTTTAGTTCCTCTTTAATGTTAGTTTTGGTATCACTTGAATAATGATATAGTTTCTTTCTTTAAAAATGTTTCGTCATTCCGAGTGTTGGATAATTTTGAACTGTAATTATGATCACTTTTGGAAACATTTCAGGAATCAATTATTTACTTCCTTTCGTGTTCATAAACGGTTCAAGCAGAATTTCAAGTAGTTCTAATACTAGACGCGGTAGTATCGTTTAGATTTAAAGTCTAGATAAAATGTAATGGCTGTAGCGCATTTGCTAAAATACTAACGTAGTATACTGTACTTTAGGATAGCTAAAATACCGTGACACGAGATTTTGAAAACATTAACCTTTAAAGATTGTTATGTAGATAATATTATGATGATTATATGAAAAGTCGATGTAGGAGAATATGCATTATGCATTGATTCTTCCTGATAATTTGTGGCGACAAACAATTTAATAGCCAAAACTTCTTTATTCGATCTATGCACATACATTATCATTTTGAACAGGCGATTCTCGTAATCTTAACTGTAATAACAAATCATGTGAAATGTTTATGTCTTTATTGTAAAAAAACATTGATCATTTGAAATTTTGCAAAGATTGATTTTCCCGAACAAAAATAATTACTTCTATCTATCTCATCGCTATGAAAAAAATAGCTTTCATTTTAAGTAGATGACGTCAAAACAAATCAAAAGACATCAACTCTTACACATATTAATTTGTGAAATAATGAGAACATAATCTGATATTGTATTTTCTAAATGTATCTGAAACTTGTATTATGTCGGTGAAAAATAATTACTTAGGTTCCAGGTAGTCATCGACACATCTGTAGATACATTTTTCAGAGCAATCGTACTTGTAGGTATTGATGTTATGTTTGAAAGAAACTCGATTAAATAGTTCAGACACTTCCGATTTCTAAGTAAAGGGTTTTGTAAGTTCTCGTTAATACAGTAAACGCGTAAGTTCTGTTACTTTTCAACTTTCAAGGAAACTAAGCGTCCCTTTGTGGGAAACTTTGATAAATGTCTCGGATAAAAGTAGTGAGATTTACGCCACATGTTCCCGGCCAAAACCCGAGAATTTGAGTCTATATCGAGTTATAAAATGTTATTGTCAACTTATTTTCGTACATGGAACTTGTAGCGATGATGTATTAGGTACTTAGTTTTCATATTTTTAAGTAGAAAGCTATTGTAGAAAACTAGAAATTATCTACATTGGATACAGAGATAAAATATATTGAAACAAGAAAAGGAAAAACTGGGTTTGAAATGATATACGATATTCACATAACTCTTTTAAAAAATAAAAGATCTACACCTACAATTGTTATTGTTTCCGCAGTTTATTTCCATTTACATCTTTTCTCGATACAAAACAAAACTCATCTGAAAACCTACACAAATTATATCCTGTGCAATAATTCACAAGCGCAACATTATTGTAAAACAAATATTAGTGAATAACTCAAATATTCATAGATGGAGTGATCAAAGAGGAATAATGATATAATCATAGCTTTACAGCCGAGTCACGATTAGATAAGCAAAATACATACCTCCGCGCTGGGGAGCGTTGAACATTCTGTTTAGGCGGCAAAATTATTCTAGGTTATGTTTGAATTTAGAATTTCATTTTAGTTAATGGAGCCAACAAACTCTTTGCTATGTGCTCTCTGGTAATTGCGTTACGCCTCTTTGCTATTCAACGTAGGTATTTGTTTTTTTTTTCTTTTTCATAAAACGGCTTGAGAGGCAGTAAGTCTTTTTTTAAATATTTACTATTTACAGAGTCTTAAAATTGAGACAGTTTAGTTGCATAAATAAACCAAAAAAACCTACGGAGACTAGAAAGCTTACTTAAAAACTCCGTCACTTAAGTGATTATTCAGACAGCTGAGGATTTTCCATCAGCCAAAGAAATATAAATGAACGAAGTAATTTACCGCTAAATATTCGAGGCTAATTTTATTTAAACTTTGTTCTGGAGTTTCGTGCCATTTTGCTAGTAAACCGTCTGTAAATGAAAGGCATAACTCTGATGCTTTTGACTATGAAATGGAATATTTTAGTTACAAACTCACGTAAAGGCTGTATAGTAAATTCCTTTGCTTCTGGAACTGTTTTAAGTAGAAGCAATTCGCATCTCTATTGTTGGAATTATTTTCGGAATTTGAATGGGTTTTGTTGTTTTGTGTTTTTTTTTGCCTACAGAAAAACTATACAATAAGAATGTATTTTTTGTTGGAATGCTATGTAGTATTTCTGAATTGACGCAGATACAATATTTTAGAAATTTTAAGGTTGGTATAACCAGCCGTCAAATCGCCTATTCGAGTAATTCGGATTGCCTGATATTGTTAGGGTATTTAGTTGAGAGACAGTCTTCAAGTACTGATCAGTTTTGAATAAATAATTTTAAAACAGAATTCCCTCCAATCTACCAACATAATAATTATAGGCAATATTTTGTGAACAAACCTAGCGGTTGACGCCGTGGGCGATACCTAGCTCTTTATATTGATACTACATTAATAATTAATATTTAGATTACTGATGTACTAGAGTTTAACACATTTTCATATATACCTGTAATATAAATATAGCCAATGTGGTTAAATATGTCTGTATAGTGTCAAATGTTATCATACATTCTCATAATATTATATTACTATTGTATTGTATACCATCATAATGATATTCTCATAATTCATAGTGAGAAGATTCAGAGCACAGTTCCCTAAATAAGATGGTTCTAATGAATAGTATAATAACTTGTCAATACGTAGACTAGCACCTAAATTAGTTCGAGCAGCATGTGAATAGCACTCGGTAATTGAAAGTGGATTAATTTATGTGTATCTTACAGAATATTCTGCCTGACCTGTATAAGATAATTATACCTATTAGTTTGATCCCTTTTGATGTGAGTATGAGTAAAGAAGAAAAATAAATATTCCGTCAGAATCGCAGCGACTAATGATATAACAAAAATTATTCGCGTTACTTGATCTCGTTACAAAACCATAAGTATAAAAGAAGTTAGGACGCTGGTTTATCCTCGTTCCCATCAAATACCGTAATCCGTTTTAATTTCAAATGACATTTTAAGCTCCAACTCAAAAAAAGAAAATGACGGAAAATCTCAAAGACAAATGACGACATTCGTCCTAAAGGGAGAGAGACGAGAGATGATCTTTTCGTGACGTAATCAATTGTTACAGAGGCCTCAGGATAGAGGATTAATGAGAGGATTAATCCGACGATTTATTTTTGGGGTCACCATATTTTTTGTTCAAAAATGGTTCGCGGCGGTATTTTTAAGTCGCCGGAAATTAATATTTCCGAGAGTCCCAGCTTAATTTTATATATATTTTTAAAGAAATTAGATTTTCTCTGAAAGTACTTGCGTGTTTTTGTCTCATGGGTAAGTGACGCGAATTTTAAATTAGGCTTTATGAAAATTTCTGCGAACCCAATGATCAGATAAAATCTTTAGTATGTTCTTGAAAATAAGAAGTAAGTTTCAATTTGCATATTGATGAATATTATTAGGTTGAACTTCATGATATTATAATGAAGCTTCTCAACATTTTATGAAATAATTCCCAGAAAAATCTTGCAAGAGACATATTTGATAAACTTTTCTAAGAATTTATATTTCCCGAAATCATGTAATATTTTAGAAGTAAAAATGACAGAAACATGAGATTAAATATCGAAATATATATAGTCACGTTGATTAAATATCGAAATTTTGTGCTATTAATGTCACTCCATTTTATGTTGGAGTCTGGATTCCAAATCCTGGAAATAACGGGATATATTCCGGAAATTGTTATTATGATGTTGCTTCCAATGATATTGATTGATTGATTTCCTAGAAAATACCAGTATGTACTAGAAAGTAATAATTTAAATATTTTTTAAACAGTAGCCAAATTCCTCGTTTTTAAAAGGAACCCAAATATGCCATATAAACTATGTATATAATAAATCTATGTAGGTAATTATTTTATAGGACTTGGTTAAGGGCAAGACTAAAGATGAAAGAGTTTTCTTTACAATACATTTTCAAATGTCATTATACCAAATTCTGCAAGTAGGCTTGGGATTCACTTTTCAAATTATACTGTCATGCTTCTTTTTATTGCAATTAATTAGAAAGATACAATATCCATTAGGTACAGTACACATGAATCATCTCTAAAAGCATATAATACACAAGATATACCTATCTTAGCCTTACTCCTAAAGTCAACAGGAAGATTTGATTCAACTCAAACACATGTGCACTATTCTCAGTGGTCCCCCGTGCCCTTCACACGTACCACATACATTGTCTACAGATGGGTCTATTGATATCCAGATAACAATAGTATTATGACATGACGCGAACGTACTACATAACACTACAGTTGATGTGTCACACAGAAATTCAGATATAAACTTATCTGACATCACACCCCATTGAACTAATTTGAGTGGCGACGTTAGCGAAAAGTTATTCTGAAAGACCGGTTTTTTGTTTTTATCAAACTTGCCTACTGAAATTTTGTTTTAGATATTGTAGGTATGTATATTTACTGACATATTTTATACTTTGATGCTTGACACGTATTTTATTCCAGCAAGATGATATTTCGAGAACCGGGTGACAATACTTCTCGATCACATTCCACCGACGAGCTCTTGCAATCCATCGCCTCTTTCTTACCTGTACTATTTATAGGATAACGTTATGTAACTTTACACGTGGATAGTAGCTACTGTTTACACTAGTGTTGTATCTTCCATACGTGTGACTATTTAACCCATTTCTTGCTCACGATAATTCAAGGGGTTAATCATTTGATTTTTGTGGTTCACAAACTCTATTAGAAACCTCAGTTGCTATTTATAGTTTTCTATCCCTTAAAAGAAGCTTGGAGATAAAAATATACGTACCTGACTACGTACTTGGTGACATACTCTCGTAGGCGGCGGCGAAATGGCACGCGTAAGGTTCCTCGACTTATCGACGCCGTGTTTTACTTCGTTTGGTCAATGTGTAGAGCCTCGTGTAGTGTGTGGGTTTGTGTGCCTTAGAAACTGGTTCCCAAATAAATTCTATGATCATTGACATTTTACGTAAGTGCTGGTTAAGGTCTCTGGAGTAGGTGTGGATTAAGTTTAGTATTTTTTCTTACTTTCGTCTTACAGGATTTTTTTTACGTATTTTTGTGAATATATAAAGTTTATCATCTTTAGTTTTATCTCATGATGTATTGAGATACTGAGAGAATATGTATATCTAATATAAATTAGGATAAGAAATTTACCTAGCCTGCACTCACCGCATGCGTTGCAATGACACGTGTCTTATATGTGTGAATTAAATAAAATATGTAGTTAACTTCAGATTTTGTTAATTATGGAAATGCTATAATTATTTTTATAACACAGCTTAGTTTATTATATGGGACAAAACACTCTATGCAAGAAATCGAGGGTATAATCCCAATTCATATTCAGCATATAATAAGGCACTTACCAAACTGTTGATACTAAATATCGCCTTTGAGACCTAGATTTTTATTATCCTAGGTACGTATTCTGCTCATAACATTGTTTTTGACTTTATATTACATCGTTAAAAGTAATCTTGGTAAAGTATTAACGTTATTTTTGTAATCTTCATAAAAAGTCTTGAACATAAACATTAAAAGACTTTTATTTTCTGTCATTTGATTTTTCCTTAGAGGTATTCAATAAATAAGAATGACTGAAACTGAAAAATGAGAATGAGATGCTATATTTCAACTGTAGTTTGTGATTTTTTTAATTATAAATAAAGTAATAATATACACTATATTTTTAAACGTCATAAATTTATCTATACTTTGAATTATATTTTGTATACTCACCTTGTAAATCTTATGTTTCTTGTAGTCATATTATAATGTATTGTACACATCAGAAATCACTACATCTCAGTCCCCATCCCGACTCTATAACAGTTACACTATTGCCGCTGAAGTAAGGGGTATTTATAAACACATGAACGGTTTCTCATAAGATGCAGGATCAAACGGTAGGGGGAAGAGATTACAGTTAGTAAACATATGTCGATTCCCAGGGGTAGTTAAACCTTTTATATAACTACCGCGACCGTTGTACTATGTTGTGGAATTACTGTAAATCAGTACTGCTGCTTAGAGTGGGGAACTTTGCTTCCTTGAACTAAGCAGTGCAAGCCGGGTTCTGTCGTATAACTGGTAATATTCTCCGTCTTTCTATTTTCATATAAACGAAAACTGCATGAAAACTCATCCAGCATTTCTTGAGTTAACCGCAAACAGACAAGGAAAAATACACGGTGAATAGTAAACACTAAATACACAATGTCGTAGATAAACTGAGCGTTGATACATCCATTTATTACAGTGAAAAAATGGAAAAATACAAATATTAAGTTAAAGACTTGCTGTAGCAAAAAGAATAGGTAAAGGTTATATAATTATACCTTCGCTAATGCTTTTAACCTACTTCAGGAAACTAAATGCTTTGTAATCCAAATTCAACTTTGTTACGAGATGGCAGGGTTGAATATCGAGTGCAAACGACAATTATATTTTTAGTACTCGAAAGTGAGGAAAGTACTATGTTCTTATCTCGTGGTCTCCAAGGCAAAGCTAAAGTTTGCAGTGAGCTTTGTTCGGGACAATGTAGGTAACCTGATTTTAGCGTGTAAAACAACATTTTAGTTGAGTCATACTCGGGTTGCAGGATATATTGATGTGGTTCGAAAATTATTAACAAAGGCACTGCGAGTCATCATTCTGCTTATTGGCAGGACCGAAAATATAATATAGTCTAGGTACTAGCATAAAATATGTTCTTAGAAAAAGAAACGGCCAAGTGCGAGTCGGACTCGTGCCTGAAGGATTCCGTACGAAAAACAAAATCGGTCTATCAAAAACATATTACGGCTTCATCAAACCAATCACTTAATAATACTACAATAACTATAAATAAATACTATAATTCATGGAGGACTTAAATCATGGAGTCGGGTGAAAAATAAGTAGTAAATAAAAAAATAGTTCCTTTTTACTAGCAGCCAGCAAAAATATTCTTCAAGAAAAGTCGAGAAATATAACCCTTTGCAGCTTTCCTGTAATAGCAAACCAAAGTAGCAGTAGATAATTTTATTCTATCCAACGGTTGCAACATCTTAAAACCCGATCTTGATTATGTAGTTTGTTACTGCAGTTTATTTCAAAGGTAGCTGTGTGCACCTGTTCTCCCATCGATACGGGTCTATAAGCTACTGGTTTTCTAGCTGACTTCGGAAACTTGGAGGTGATTTAATCTGCTACGTTATTCAGTACGATGTATTTAGTACGGAGTTAATAAAACCTTGGAGTCAATTTAATGTTAAAATAGATAGAAATAATATTGTTTTACAAATACGCGCAGATATTTGAGGGATACATTCGTTCCGTGAGGGAATTACTTCCTACACTCGAATAAAGAGTAGCTCATATTAATATGTTATTCTGATGTTTCATTAAAATCTATTCGACCTTTTATCGTGAAAGAGGAACACACATCCAACTTTTGTCGTTTGAAATATTAGTAGGATGTAATCTTTTACACAAGTAGGTATTCAATATATTGTTTGCCACCTTTTATAGCTATGTATGTATGACCCCACCACCCCATTTTTTCTATTTAAATTCTTATACCTCGAGCATAGACTGACTCCCTCGAGCCTTCGTATCTTAGTACCCACAAAAGAATTTAATTATGTAGGTGAAGCGAGGTAAAGTCTAACATTGCAAATAAAACCAGAAATTCGGTACATATTTATAAGGCAGGTACGAACCGTGGTTTATCTCTAAAACAACGCGACAGGAATACTAATGCTTTGTACTCTAAATGTAATCATTTTTTGGAAGTTAACAACGAATCCTAAATTAGGTTAGACTTTGTTAAGATTTATTAAATTAGAATAGCGAATTTTATTCTGGAAGCGCTTCTGGTGATTATATTTTTCTTGTATAAATAAGGGTTCCTTTTTAATAACTATAAAATATTCATAACTTTGGCAGATGTTTTTAGGGTTTTTCCAGTTTAATTTAAATGCTAACATTTTTATCACCTTTCAGTCTTTGCTATGAAAATTAATAACAACTATGTAAGCTAAAAGTTGTGAGAAAACCTTGCAACGGTTTTACAAATTATTGATTGCCTAATGTCTTACAAAACCCCTCAAAATATCAGATATTAAGATCGCATATCACTCCACATCAGTAATAAAAATAAATACATAATATTAGAGGTCAACTATTACCCCAAACCACGGCCATCGGTTGAATAACCCTTCACTGCTATTTACATGGCTAACGGCGTTCAAGCTGAAAGTAATGAAACATGAACAGCTTTTTGTTACGTGTCACGCCGCTACTGGAGGGTTAATATGACTTCAACGGTAATTTACCGTTAATTTTAGTGTTAGATTTGAATCGGTAATATTTGTTTAATTTTTTTTTTCTGGCGTCTTAATTTTTATATGGCTGTATATTTGTACTACGGAACTATTAGGAACATTTTGGCTTGTAATAGTGTAGCGTAAAAGGTTTTGTAATAAGATGCCTAAAAGCTTTGAATTACTGTTTTACTCAGCTATTAAATGCTTTTTTGTTTCATGAGATGAACCAAGGTTTTTTTGCTAGTACCTACATTTTAAAGCTTCGCTTCTGTTAATATTACTCAATTATTTTGTAAATATATTTTTATTGTAACAAATGGGAGTTCTCTATAATTTTGAAAACTGAATTAGAGACTACAACCCGCATTTTATTTTGCAAGAAGAGTAGCTTGTATTATTATCCTTTTCTATTTATTTAGCAGTCTTTATTTTATCTGTACTACTATAATAAAGAGGAAACATTTTTTGTTTGTTTGTATTCTAAAGGTTCTGAAACTACTGAATCTATTTGATTTTTTAAAAATATTTGGTTAGCTAGACTATTCCCGCGTAACATAGGCTATATTTTTGTCCACTACGGGAAGAAGGTCCCCCGGGACGCGGGTGAAACTGGAGGGAAATAGCTAGTTGTTTGTAAAGTATGTTCCTTTTACATGAAAGTTGAATAACTTTCTGTATATTTATTTAATAAGAACCTTAAGAAATGGCTATAAAAACATGTGCCTAGCCCCACCAAGATTACATTCATACAAAATGCCTGAAATCACGGACTGTCGGAGAGAAAAGTTTTTTCTTCATCGGTACCAATTCCAAAGTACTTTCAGTTACAAAAGTTTTTGCTTCGGACTTTATACGGACCAGTGCTGACGAGTTACTATGAAAGGAGTTATTATTGGTTCGTGTTAGGTCTTAAGGGCCACCTGTTTTTCTCTAAGTAAGTTGAAAAAGCCCTTTAGTTAAATGTACGTTCACACATTATAACCAAATATAATTTTTTCTAATGTTTACTTTTCATAGCTGGATTTAAACAATTGTGAAGATGGTTAATGTACATTGTACGGCTTTAAAATATGTATAAGTATTTGAATAATTACTTAGGCTCTTTGTTTTTACTTGGGATATAAGTTAATGTACTTGAAGTATGAAAACTTTTTTTAAATGTTGTTTTCTTAATATTTTATCTTTTACAGTAGCTGAACAGCTAAACTCTAAACCAAACTGTACTATTAGTTATACGGATAGGCAAGAACGTGTCTCGAGCGTTACACGGAGTATTAACGAGTTTATCTATTGATGTCAATCATTCCCAGGCTGTCCATTGATTCACACGTGTTGTTTCGCAAGAAGAACAAACTTATATGTACAAAATCATATAAAAGGTAGAAGGCACAATACTACATACAATTTTTGTATACAAATGTTCGCACAAGGCCATCTCTTTTATTTATTTATGAATCCTCTCGACTTTCAAGGTGAATATCGACAAAACATCCAAAATTTATAGACAGCAATAACAACACTAATATCTACGATTTATCAATCACCAACCAATCTCATCTGCCACCGTCAAAAATATGGAAGCAAGGAAAAAAGAGTTTATCACATAGTAAAGGGAAGGCAAACAAAAGCAAAATAAATTATCCTCGTGACTGGGGTACCGTGGGGATCATGTTGGTATCACAATCCATCAATTAACTGCCTATCAAACGTCGATGGGGAACGATGTCCCTTTTTACATTTATTTTAGTTGTTTATTTGTCACGGGATATTCACACAACTGCTACCACCCAAAGTTTTAAAATGAGCAATTTTTTCAAAAAATTCTGCGTATCAATAGGTACTCTGAAACGCAATTAAGAATATTTCGTTTTGACTCTAATATAACTCAAGCCCAAAGCTTTAAATGTAGCCGCAATTTCCGGATTTACGAACAACATTTTGCCGTCTGACCTTTGAACAACAATCTGGAAACAAAATAATATTCAGCATTTCTATTTGGCACCCAACGAAACTATCAAAAAGTAATCACAGAATCGTGCTCCAAAACACCGCCCCGTAGCGGCGGAATCAAGTCTATATTAAACGAGGTCCTTATAAAAATTCGTCATAACACCGGAGAGTACTTCCCAAATTCATTACGGGGTACGCTCATTTGCTCTAAATGTGAAAAGAATGTAAATCGCTAAAGAAAAATAGGCGACCTCGAAACGCTTGGAAGTTTCCTCGCATCGAACTGTAGTTACAACAGTCGGCCAACAGATGGCGTTGGAAGTTGCGAGGTTACTCAAGTACTGTTTGTTTTCAGTTTGAGTGTTTCAATTTTTTATCGGAAGCTTGACCTTCATACTGTTTGTCTTTAATGAAAGTTTAGTATTTGTAATTGGTTTTAGATAAATTATCGATACGTAAGTAATTGGACTTGGACAAATTGGTTCGTGTTTTACGAAGGACACACTTCCTTTCATTTTTTTCTTATCGTATGAGATGTCTATGTTACATTTTATAGTTGGAGCTACTTGTGACTATTTTATAATTTACATGCGACAAAGTTCAATCACCCTTCAAGCTGCTATACCACATAAAATCTTCCTTTACTTTTAACAACCATCAATAAACAATGAAGAAGCTCAATACAAATTTGTTTCCTCGGGGAACAGTCATTTAGGTCATTCTGCCTGAATTCAGATTAAGGTTTCGATACAAATCGAAATCGAATACTTTACTTTCTATTTTAATTTAAAATCTTTGAGTCTTCAAGATTCACAACACAAACTAATTTCAAATAATCTAAATTCGAGATTGAATTATTTTGACTAAACAAACTCACTTACATAAGACTGATTAAAAATAATAGAAGGTCCTTGAAACAAAAGCCTTAAAATACCATGTTAATAGAATACAGAGCTTACCCTTCGTTTAACGCGTGTTACAAATACGTAAAAGCCTTTCCCCAGTAAACACGTTCCATTACAGTTTCAGCACAGATAACGCTGAAAATCAATTAAACAACAATAGCGAACACGTTGGGTACGGAAGGGTACAGTTTCAATAGAACATTTCTAAAATAGATATTAATTAAACCTACAAATGAATGAAAAATGTTCATTGAATGCGCGAATGTGACAACAATAGCGCGACGAAGTGAGATGGAACAAAAGCTTTGGATAATTGGAATCTCGCTTGAACGCACTCGAGAAGTCTTGGTAAAGCGGCCGTCCCACTGCGGCGTACTTTATATTGTAGTGCGCATATTCATTGGCTGTTTCATCTGCACTTAAACTTCTATTGGCTGTCGATGGCTACTGCAATAAACATTCTGAAAAGCTATTGCTTTTAAATTATTGTTTGGGAAGACGAGTAATTGCCATTAAAAAGCGAAGATGGAAATGTTTAAATGTTGACTGGAGGCTATGTCATTTGAAAAAAAAAACTGTGTAAAAATACAAAAAGTTATTTTTTGTGTTCCGTGCTTTTTGCTATGAACGAATACATGAGGTTTAAAACAACTAAAAGCTTTAGATGATTGTTTGTTTCTACAGAAAATTGGGCGCAATGGGTTTTGGTATGATCAATATTTTGTCACTTGCTCGTTCGTGTCAATGGAAGATGATGCTTATTTTTAAAGATTTACAACGATTCTTTAGTTCAATTCTAGAACATTCTGAAACTAGTTCATTTATTCCTCTGAGGTAGATAGATAAGATTAATGGTGCAGTCACTAAGAATCTAAGTTTTCTATCATAAAACGGGTTTAGGTAGCTTTCACCATGAAAAGCTAAATAGATAATGTCGCTTTTGCTCAATTAATTGTAGTAAATGATAAAGTTTGACTGGGAAGTTATAAAAATGTTTGATAATGTTAATGTTATTTAACTTCAAATTATTTACTGATGATTGAGAAAAAGAAAATATATTTATTCGTTGGTAACAGAGTTATTTATGGATCAATGGCTTCCTTCTTCGCTTATTTTAGTAGAGCATAAGATTCTTAACATATTTTTTTTAATATTTCAAGAACGTTTAACGCAAGCACTTTAAATCACTTTTATAAGAAGTGAAAACGTAGTTACAAAATATAATATTGCTCTAACGATATTCTAATAAGCCAGCCGGCTAGATAAATGTTTTCTCAGTAGAAACTACGAGAGAGATCTTACTTAACACACTCAGTTACTCCTAATTTATGACTATGTGAGACCTTTAGTTCTGTTTATTGGGCTGTTTGCAGACAAACAAAGGAAAATCTAGCATTACAAGAAAATCTTTGCTTGTATCTACACTATTATAAAAGCGTAATAATGTGTTTGTTTGCTCGAGTGTTACGAAATAGCCAAACATACATTTTTTTAATGTTCTTGTTTTTAAACACTTAAAAAATTGTTGTTAAAGCTGTTTAAATGTACCCATGGCTGGTTATTTTTGCTATGTAAAGATTGAGTGAGACATAAAAACAATGAATAGTAGATGAATCTAATCGTGTAACAGTACTTCGAATATATAATAATAGCAAAATAAAAATCCTGAAAGAGCTCGTGGCTGAGTTAAAGTTTAGGTCGATCGATCATAAGGTTAAGCAACGTTTGACGTGGTCGGTTCATGGATGGGTGACCATCTCTGGCAGTCGTTACGGGTAGTGAGGTACCGGTTTACCCAAATAACAGGGTTGTGGAGGTCAGACAGGCAGTCGCTCCATGTAAAACACTGGTTCTTAGCTGCATCTGGTTAGACTAGAGCCGACCCCAACAGGGATAATTGGGCAAAGGCATGGTGTATGTGACGTCTTAAAAATCCTTTACTAGCCACTCCAAAAGTATCTTAAGAAATAACCTGTTGCATGTACGTGTGTGACGTTAGAAATATAAATGTTAAATGCAGTAGCTTCTTATCACGGTCTCCCAGGAGCACAATAACTGGTCACAATTTATGCACCATTGCAATCTTAAAACTCAACACTTTATGCTCGTGTGAACTCAGATAGCACTTAGAGGAAGCCAAACGTTTGCGCCACTAAATTCTACGAGGTATTATTCCTTTGAGAAACTTGAATCAGAATTCCACAAAAGATTTTCTTAGGAAATAGGTCTTTTTTTGTATGGCAACGACAATAATTTCGAAGCATTTAATAGGTTTACCTTTTTATTTTATTTATAAATTAGATTTTTTCCTGTTAAACTCAAATAATTTCAGTAGTTCATTGTACCCTCTAAGAATGAAAAAAATGCCGTTTTATTCATTGAATCCATATACTTAAATGATATACACTTTTGTACAAGATTTACATTTTATACCTATGTTTTTCAATGATAACGTTGACTTTGAAGGAAAAAAATATGAAAAAAAGGAAAAGTTATGTTAAACATTTCAAAGTTTGTGTTAATGATTAAATATCCTACGAGCATATAGATACATACCTAAGTAGTAAAACAGTTATTGTGCCGACATACCTATGTGTCGGCGCCATGCCACACATTTCAACTCATAATGTTTCCCTGGGGATTATGATAATCCGCGCCGTGTGACGCTAAGTAGGCCGCTCAGGTTACTGCCAATTTCGATCATTAGCTTGATTAATTCGAAATTAATCGCCCTGAGACTCCGTTCAATATTTTTACCTCATTAATATTTTGCTGTACTGTTGTACCATACTATTAAGAGACTGAAAAGTCTGAAAGATGATGAACATAATTTTAAATATTTAAAAATAAAAATGCTTGTTGTTTGTTTGTTTGTTGTTGAAACTACTTAAACGATTTGAAAAATATTTCAGTGCAGGGAAGCTACACTATGTCCGAGTGAAATAGACTACATTTTACCTTAATACGGGAAGAAGTTCCTTTAGGGTGCTGGTAAAAATTGAGAGAAACAGTACTACTACTATTTTATAAAGTGAAAATAGATACCTAATATTCATTGTTCATACGTGAATAATAACATACTATTGCTTGTAAATCATTTTTTAATTCATATCAACACAAAGTTTATACAGAGTTCTATTTGGCAGTCAGTCATTCCCTTACCACTCATGGAAACCCTGCTGCGAAAACGGATTAATATCATAACTACCGCCAATTTTCCATTTAACTCCCCAGTAACAACTTCCTACTAAAAATAATTAATAAATTATTTACCTATTCAGTATGAAACATCCAATTGTCAAATTTCCGACAAAATAATGGTTTTATAACAGTACAAAGGTATTCCAAAATTAATTAATTAATTAGTGCCGTTTGTAACAATGGGCTAACTAGAGTACGGATAAACAGTCACAAAGTGCTTGACCTTATTTTGATCGTTTTAAATTAATATTTGAATAGCTGATGTTATATACAACTTTTTCATTAAAATATATCTAACTGGCTTCTGCATACCTTCTCAAACATCTATAAAAAATTGCCTTGGTATATGTTATTCAGGTGTATAAGCTATGTTACTGTTAGTCAATAGTTTCATCAAAATCCGTTCAGTCGTTTGCGCCTTAAAAAGAAAATATATTTTGCTTATTTTACCCACCTACATTTAAATATATTACAAATAAAAACATTTATTTATCAATAAATTCCGCTATAACTCACAAAAAAGTTTTCCAATAGCTACAAAAAATTGTCACAATGAAACATCCCCAAGGGCTCGACGATCAGCCAAACTGCATGGGTGTGCACAGTGGGTATCAGTGACACCGCTGTGGACACAACGGCCTTTTGTCGGACAAAACGACAGCCGATTCGATCCCCAGCATAACAATTGCTTGTCATTTTTTATGGTCGATAAAATGTGTTTGAGTTTTTAGCTCCTGCGCTGTGTTGATTTTATTACTTTATATTCTGCTGTTTTAATTCTTCCAGTATCCCGATGATTGCTGTTACACAAACATAATAAAACGTTTGTGCAGCATTTAATAATAAAAAAAAACAATTGTAATAAATGCTAAATTTATGAATAATGAAACTTTTCATTATAAGTGATTCTTGCCCCAGATTTTTTTTATCATTTTGATTACTGTTTAAATATTATATTTTGTTGATTGCTACAAGTTTGATATATTTTTGTTAGTCAAGATAATGTTACATCATTATCTTTATAAAATAGTTTTTCTATTACTAGATTATTTTATTATTCTTTACAAATAAACTATTCGAATCCCACGCGGCTGAAAGTGTAATTATTTACGCTTGACTATTTGGAGATAAATATAAGAAAATCTCATGACATTTAAGTTTATCTATTTACTTATTACGTTCCAATGTGCGATAATAAACATTTATTACACATAAGGTATTTTATAATTGGTATTTATTGTCATTTGCATATTATAACATTCGAGAAGAGGGAGGTGTATGTATAGGTATGTTTACACACGGAATATTTTCTACTTCGATTTTTTCCTAATATTTTCCTAATTGAATTACAAAAATGTATTAAAATAATCATTTTCACGGTAAATGTTGTTCTTTGTTAGTAGTTTTTTTATTATTTTCCCGGACTTTTACTGTTTCCTTATTCCTGTTCATATCTTAAAATACATGTGAATTTTTTCGACGAAATAAAAAATATTATATTCCATCATCTGCCTAGCCTTTTCCCAACTACGTTGGGGTCGGCTTCCAGTCTAACCGGATGCAGCTGAGACCAGTGTTTTACATGAAGCGACTGCCTGTCTGACCTCCACAACCCAGTTACCCGGGCAAACTGGCACCCCTAGGTAAGACTGGTTACGACTACCAAAGATGTTCAAATGACAGCCGGGACCCACTGTTTATCGTGCTTCCGAAACACGGAAGAACTCGTTATGACAAGATGGTCACCCATCCACGGACCGACCGCGCCAGGCGTTGCTTAACCTTATGATCGATCGATCCGCGCGGCTTTGACTTAGCCACGAGCTCTTCCAAAAAAAAAATTAAATTCCAATCATGTTCCGGACCGTCACATCGCGCCGGCCTATGAGGTCGCGCCAGCACACGTCCTCGTGCGCCCCACCTAAGCTGGGCCCTCACCATACGCCGGACCCCCGGACACTCGCTCATCGACCCCGGTCGCGCATACACGACCGCACGCGCAACGCGCGATTTTCTCTTGTACATCTATAATACAGTCTACTTTGAATATCATCGAAGTTTTATTGAACCGCCGAGACCAGCAACCTACACCTGCACCTCGGCGCTCAAACAAATCATTTATTATTTTCCTGTAACTAAAAATGTATGTCGATGTTAGAGTGAAAGTGATAGAAGAAGGCGTAATAGTATTTTGTATGGATTAATATTTAGTAGAAACGTGTGCTAATTCAAATACCACTAGCAATTCATTATAAATTGATTAACAAATTATTGATAGATTACGGTACTGCGAATCGGGATTAGCCTCTTAATACAAAACAATTATAATAGCTAATGACAAATTAACATCCTGTTTGTCAAGTATAATGAACTAAGTTAACCTATATGAATAATGCTAATAATCGTGTATAAACATGAATTATAATATACATAGATTCTATGTTGTTGATTGAAGGTGCTACGAGATGCTACGAGCTACGTCGTAGCCACGTAATCTCGTAGCTGCTACTACAGAGCTTAGATTTGAGCCGACGATTTACTAAAATCTGCGTGTGTCAATATACTACATGCTCTCAGTTGATCGTAAAACTACTTTACTGTATAGGATTTTGTGTGCTACGTATAAATTGTATTGAAGCTTCAATTTATTTTAAAATATTTATCGAAACTCATACATAAGTTATTGGTACAGTTTAAAAGTATAATCATAATCGTTTATCGTAAACAGTTTGCAACTTTATATAGAGAAAGATTTTTTCTAGGAGTCTTAGTTTTCTGTATTTAATGTTTTTTTTTCTAAAATGAGACGGTGGCTCAAAAATTACTAAACACCCCATTTTAATTCTAATGACAACCCACTAAAGTTTATTTTTCTTTACAGATTGGGAACTTGAAGCACTACTTCTTACTATCACACCCACACGTCAGTAAGAGATCACCGAACGCCAGCCTCAGCCATTTTAACACATTAAAAAATGACCCACAGGTAAATAATTTTAATATTACACGTTAGATAGATATTGCTTCCTGCTACAATTTGAATTTCAAAATTTTCAGATACTTTTGGTAGCTTCCTTTTGTTGCAAGGTCGAGGTATTTTTTTTTAAACTTACATTGGATATAACAGCAAAATATGTTTCATTTATAAAGAAACGTCATAGACTTTTCTTTTTATGTTTCCGAATATTCTATGAGTGTAATACGTTCTAACATTGTCCTGCATCATTTTTAGGTTTCATTAAATAACAATAAAAATCATTCTAATTCTCTCTTTCATTAAATAAAGTATTTTTTAATTCCCCACTAGAATTAAAACGTGTTCTATTAAGAACAACTTAATCATTCAAAGATTAATTACTTGAAAAATTCCCACTTATCTGTAACTAAAAACATCGAGAAAAAAGAGATTTGAACCAAATAAGATAATTAATATTTACACAACTTTTCTAGGTCAAAGGTACTTTATCTGAGAGCTCAGAATGTAATTAAAAAAGTTAATTAATGGCTCAACAAAAAATACCAGACGTGTTAGGTTATTTATGTTGTAGTCCAAATGATAAATTGTGCCTTATACATAATGCCCGGTCATTATGAAAAATGCCCAATCTGAGAGAGCAATTTAATAATAATCATTCCAATAATCAAATTGACCAGGCATTCTACATATTGTACTTCGCCCTTTGGGCAGGGTAATACGAACAAATTTAATTAGTATTTTTTTTATTTTTTTTGTTATTTAAAATAAACTATACTCTGTTCACGATAACGTTAGAAAAAAGAGGCTCGCAGAAGCTGGAGTACGAAACCTTTCAATCCAAATGCAGTAGAATCCGTATTTCCACACGATGCACCGACAACACAAAATAAACAATTTTAATTATAACAAAAGAAACATAGCAATATCTAACAACAAAATCGCGAGAATTCAGCAAAAACAATAAGAAAAGGTGTAGCTTTTATAAGTAACTGCACAATATTTACGCTATTTGATGGATGGTTGACATTTTTAACCAATTAAATAAAATAAAACGTGCTGCCATAACTTATGAAGGGAAAATGTAAAATTTTAGGCTTGGTTCAACTATAGTGACGTGAAAACATTCCGGTACTGTTTACCCCTGCTTCTTTTAGATTTTTTTAACGTCGACATCACAACAGAATGTAAAAATAAACTATATTAAATGAAAATCTTGTAATTTCAGAAAGTAGGTAGGCTAAATATGTACAATTAAGTGTGACAGCTGTTCTTTAAATTAATTATATTTATTCCACATCAATCTTGGCTGTAATCATTTTTGTTGTAGTTTTATTTTAAAGTAGACGCCTTAAAGAACCTTATTTAACTTCTTTCTATTCCTATCGCGAACAGGGTATANGTTGACATTTTAAACCAATTAAATAAAATAAAACGTGCTGCCATAACTTATGAAGGGAAAATGTAACATTTTAGGCTTGGTACAACTATAGTGACGTGAAAACATTCCGGTACTGTTTACCCCTGCTTCTTTTAGATTTTTTTAACGTCGACATCACAACAGAATGTAAAAATAAACTATATTAAATGAAAATCTTGTAATTTCAGAAAGTAGGTAGGCTAAATATGTACAATTAAGTGTGACAGCTGTTCTTTAAATTAATTATATTTATTCCACATCAATCTTGGCTGTAATCATTTTTGTTGTAGTTTTATTTTAAAGTAGACGCCTTAAAGAACCTTATTTAACTTCTTTCTATTCCTATCGCGAACAGGGTATAAATGTTTAACAATTTAAGTAATCAGTCAAATTTTTGTAAAGCTTGGAACGTCATTGAGGTAAATTCAGTTTTTTGCAGCAGGAATGATTTCTGTCACGGCTCCGGCGCTGCGGGGCTCCNTATTGTTATTTAAAATAAACTAAATGTTTAACAATTTAAGTAATCAGTCAAATTTTTGTAAAGCTTGGAACGTCATTGAGGTAAATTCAGTTTTTTGCAGCAGGAATGATTTCTGTCACGGCTCCGGCGCTGCGGGGCTCCGGCGGTCCCACGCGAGTTTGTCGTCGCAGATAGGTTTAACGCTCACCACCGCGGCTGAGGCTGGCCGGCAGGGCCGGCCAGCAAGCCGAAGCTGGAGTGTTACAACCACCTGCTCCTCAACTCGCGGCCCGCCTCGCCTCTCCGCGCCTACGCGATTTTGAATTACACTCTAGGGGTAGGGCAGACAAGACTGCGTGGAGTCGGATTTACAGCAATTCGTTTCTGTTATTAAAACCTAACTTTCAGCTAATGTTCTAGGATATATATTTTTTGGACAATTCGCTTACAATGCAAAACCAAACACGAACAATAGCGCCCGTCGCACGAGCCGCATGCTGAATAGTGGTCTCTGATTGGTCAAACCGTGTCACGCGTTCTTCCCTCCCCGCACCGCGTCAAATTTAGCTTTATTATCAAATTGCCCAAATGTCATGTAGCAATATAATAATGACCGTGCAATGTGATAAATAATGAAGTTTAGATAGTAATTAATCACTCAGCCCGATAGAGCTAGACATTATTCATAATGCTCGCACATTATGAATAATGCCCGCATTAATCACCTGGTCCATAACATTTACACCACTTGTTTTAGATAATAAGTTTCGGACTAATTATCAAGATAGTAATAGACTCATGTTTGTTTAATTAATTAAGCTATAGGCTTGTGCTCAATCAAGTGAGTTACATAAAATTATAAATATGAAATCAAGAGGAGAATTTAATATAAGAGAACATTTATTACGCACCCTAAAATAGGCACAAATTATGACAGACGTATAGTATAAGATGTATGTTAATAACAAAGGTAAAACCACAATTCACTATCTTAAACTTAACACTCCCAACCAAATAGCCCTGTTCTGAAACTGTGGGACTGTTTACGAGCCCAATCAATACACGCTAATTTGATTGACATCGGTCCACCATCAAATTATTCATTGGGATAATCCTTAAAGTTACAGACTTCAATATCATGACTTGTTCCGTTTTGAATAATTGATTCGATGCTATATTGACAAGGATGTTGTCTTAAGGGATTCGCTAGTTAGTTAATCTTCCAATTTGGATGGAGTTTAGTCAACCATGAAGTTTTCTTGTTGACTGCTTGCCTAGAATAGAGTCTGGGCCAATGAAAGGATCACTTTGTCTGTATTTTAGGTAACTGTAAATATAGTTTTGTTGATGCGAAGGTAGATTCATTGGACGTTTAAAAGATTGAGTAGTATTGAGCTATTTCTAGATTGATTGTGTGTTGTTGTCTGTATTTTAATAATGGGATGTTTTTATGTACTTCTCTGTCAGGTTTACTGGTTCGGTTTGGTTTCCTTTTTTTCAAACCTAACCATGGGTTTTCAGATTTAACAATTAGGGTCGGTTTTAGAGATTCCAGATAATTTCTAAGATATCTATCTGACAGATAGGTAATCCCATAGAGAGATAGTCAAAATTAAAAAAAAAAAAACTATCTACAACTTTACCTAGGATCTTTGAAGCTGAATACTAATATTTACAAGGAAACCAAACTACTAGTTGCTATGTCTTAAACTGGCCCATAGAGTACCAAATTAATATAAATAGAGTATAACTTAAGAAGTGTTAAATTAAACACGATTATTGAGAAATTGAACTGCTTTTAATGGCGTACGACGTAAAAG
>NWSH02000537.1:2916709-2940301 GCA_002382865.2 Heliothis virescens
ACGAGCCCAAACTCGGTACACCTAGATCTATTCGTTGCGAAGTTCTAGTAGCAGACACCGAGGGTATACCTTCAGGTCACTCCATCAAGTCGGGAGACAAGGTCTCTTCCTAACTCACAAAACGAGTCCAAACTCGGTACACCTAGATCTATTCATCACGGAGTTCCAGTAGCAGACACCGAGGGTACACCTATCTTCAGGTCACGCCATCAAGACCGGAGGTAGTCTCATCATAGTCATCGTACATAACCAACAAAACCAGTAAACTTTTTATGGTTGTCTAAACGCAGATAAGTACTTGAGTACACAAAACACAAAATAAATTATCCAAGTTTCAAAATATGTTTATTTGACTATAATTCCAGTAGCTAACTGAGTATACATTTGTGTGAGTGAGATGTGTCAATGTAGTAGTTCAATTTCATGCCTATCAATTTTGCAAACGCGTCCTTAATACCATTTTGTAGAAATGTTGTCAAAAATATTTTATATCAGAATACGTGATAATAGTAATAATATCAAGCAATTAGGTAACATATAAAAATAATGTACAACTTAAAATTCAGACCAAGTACAAAATATTGCAAAACATTTCAGAGGCAGATGTTAAGCATAATTTAATAGTACGACTGTACCGAGTCGACGAACTTCAGCTGAATAAAGCGAGACGGTATCATTTGAACTTTGTGCTAAAATTCATCCGACAAAGAATAGTGGAGGAATTACTAATTCAGTAGTTTAGTCCCTAGATCGAGGTATAAAGCGTACATCGCTTTTGTAAAGCTACGTGCAGACTAGGCGTTTCGACGTGTAGTTGAACACGCAAACCCGCGAACTCGACCACTACTGAGCGCTCTTAAGCTTATGCAATGTACAGACGACAGCAGATCAACGTATACGAATCTGTCAAATTTTACCAATCAAACATTAACCTACCTCCATTGCGATAAGGTTGAAAATCGATTGCAGAAATTTGACAGATTGTGGTAACTTGATGTGCTGTCGTCTGTACATCTACATTTACACACAAGGGTATGGCTCAAGCTGCGGGTTGTTCGAAAGAGTTACGTAAAAGTCTGACACTTCCTCCCACTGTCACCCACAGTAGGAGGGGTCATACTGATGATTTCCCATCGTTAAAAAAAAGAAAAAAGAAAAGGGTAGGTATGGCTCAAGTGATACCTAGCTGTCATAAGACACTAGCTGTTACCTATGATGTACCGTGTCCCGGAGGACCCTTTTCTCGTATCCAGACAATATGCAGCCCATGTTACTCGGGGATAGTCCAGCTACCCAGCTGAGAAAGAATTTTACAAATCGGATCAGTCATTTTGGAGCCTACATTTTTGGTACAAACAAAAAAATGTTTCCTTTTTATTATATTCGCATAGAAACTATCTTTGACTACTTTATCTTAAACTAATCTTTAACATCGTTTACTTGCATTGGAACGTCTAGTCTGTACGTAGTTTAAGGATAGCACATGTGACCTTGATGTCCTATTGTTTTATAAGGTCACTCGTAATGTTTCCTATTTTATTCGGGTACACTTTTATTCTAGAGGTTGACTGAAGTGAGAATGAATTTCGTTGAATAAAACATAATATGGAGGTGTTTCTTTGGGAACTAAATTCATCACCCGAATTGAGTTTAGTTTTGGAAGAACATTAAATATTTTGTCGGGTAATATCTTGCAACTTGAGTTATCTACGCAATGAACGAGCATTTCAATATAAATAAAATATTAATAAATACCAACATAGAACAAAAATCACAGTTTATTGCCATACACCACTGGACAGCTCAGGCGTTTTTATTTTAGTCAATTATGCATAGTTGTTTTTTTAGGAAAATATTTTTACTGCCTACTAAATGAATAGGTTTATTTTATTTTATGTGTATAAAATGTTAATTACTGCTATATTCCGTAGTTAGGAAACATAAAAATTGTGACGTGCATAGTTATATGTCAGGTAAGCACCTTCGTGGCACGCACGTATCTATTACTTGCACGCGACTTCGTATGTACCGGCCTTGTGGGGTACGTGATGAGCGACAGCGGAACATGTTCCACATTGCGGTAATATTTTTCTAGGGATTTAATTTGTAATTTGAAATTGAATTTAAGTTTTTTTCGTCTTCAGAATATTGTTTGATTATTATTTAGTTTGAGTCAGGCCACTAGTGGGTACTTGGTTATTAATGCTGCATTTTTGTCCAACTTTAAAAGTGTTTTTTGACGAACAATTTTGCTTGATATAAACACCGTAACACAAGCTCTCTTCCTCTAAGAATCTCAACCTCGACAGTTGTTTACAGTAGGTAATAATTCTTACTTTGTATCGCATTATCCGTGCCAAGCTTCCAACATGTTTTGACACATTTTGCCACCGGCCGCTACGCTTGCATTCTAAGTCAACACCAACACTTACATTAAGTATTCACTGCACAAAGCGTAATATCCGTCCACTTGAGTGTATTTCTAACTTATTTTCAGATATTAACCTTATTTTTATTTCAGAACGGCGGCGCTGCGGACGGATTAGACATGAACGTCGGCTACGCTTGGAGAAAAGGATACACAGGGAAAGGAGTCGTCATCACAATACTTGACGACGGTATTCAACCCAACCATCCGGACCTTTCACAGAATTACGTAAATATTATTAATATCTTCTTAAAGTATATTGATACACCCATTTATCACGGCAGCTAAGAACTGTCAAGTGAAAACCCTATTTGGAACAAACGATTTCTCTTTAGCGCTCATGTATTACGTAACTGAAGTGTATTGAACGAGAAACCCGATATTGTAGGATCCTGCAGCATCGACAGACATAAATGGGAACGACACGGACCCGACACCGCAGGACAATGGCGACAATAAACACGGCACCCGGTGCGCGGGCGAGGTGGCTGCGGTCGCCTACAATAGATATTGCGGCGTTGGCATAGCTTACAACGCCAGCATTGGAGGAGTCAGGATGCTCGACGGACTTGTTAACGACGCAGTGGAAGCCCAAGCACTCGGCTTCAACACACACCACATAGATATCTATAGCGCCTCCTGGGGGCCTGAGGACGACGGGAAAACAGTTGACGGCCCCGGCCCTTTGGCTAGAAGGTATTGTCTAATTGCATGCGATTTAGAGGAATGGTTACAGGCGAGCTCATTAAAAAGTGCTTTGTTTCAGGGCGTTTATAAACGGTGTGACGAACGGAAGAGGGGGAAAAGGATCTATTTTTATATGGGCGTCGGGAAACGGTGGCAGGCATACGGACTCTTGCAATTGTGATGGATATGCGAATAGCATATTTACTATTTCTATTTCTAGTGCGACGCAAGGGGGTTATAAACCGTGGTATTTAGAGGAATGCTCATCAACAATAGCTTCAACTTACAGTTCAGGAACGCCAGGCCGAGATAAAAGTGTAGCTACAGTAGATATGGACGTACAATTAAGACCGGATCACATTTGTACAGTGGACCACACAGGCACATCGGCATCGGCACCATTAGCCGCCGGTATTTGTGCATTAGCCTTGGAAGCGAATCCATTACTGACGTGGAGGGACATGCAACACCTAGTCGTAATGACGTCTCGGTCACAACCGTTAGAAAAGGAAGAAGGATGGATCGTAAATGGCGTAAAAAGAAAAGTGAGTCACAAGTTTGGCTATGGACTAATGGACGCCGCTCAGATGGTAACATTAGCCGAACAATGGACGAACGTACCCCCTCAGCACATTTGTAAGTCACAAGAAATAAACGAGGACAAGTCTATTGAAACATCTTTCGGTTATACGATATCAGTGCACATGGATGTGAATGGGTGCAGCGGGACGATGAACGAGGTCAGATTTTTGGAACACGTTCAATGTAAAATTTCACTGAGCTTTTTCCCTAGAGGAAATTTACGGATATTGCTTACGTCGCCGATGGGGACTACTTCCACCCTTTTATTTGAGAGGACGCATGACGCAACGAGTTCTAACTTCGACGATTGGCCGTTTTTAAGTGTCCATTTTTGGGGAGAAAGTGCCGAAGGGCGTTGGACCCTTCAGATATTAAACGCCGGTAATATCCACGTCACTCAACCGGGCATATTGAAAAAGTGGCAGTTAATATTTTACGGCACGGCTACGAGTCCGATACGCTTACGAAATAAAAGCTATTTTAATTCAAACAATGTTTATCAGAAAGAGAAGGCTTATCATATTAACGATGTTTACGACGCTTCCGAGTACTCACAATTCCTCAACGAAATCGAACTCGGCATTTCTGATAGACGCAATTACCCCAAAAATATTCCCTCAGCACAAAGGAAAAATGTTTTGGCAGATGCCAACGATAAACAAGTACAAAGACTGTGCGATCCGGAATGTGATTCGCAAGGTTGTTATGGGAAGGGGCCAACTCAGTGCGTTGCTTGCAAGCATTATCGTTTAGATAATACATGTGTGTCTCGATGTCCTCCGAGAAGCTTCGTTAACCAAGGTGGAGTTTGTTGGCCGTGTCACGAGTCATGCGAAACATGTGCAGGGGCTGGCCAGGATTCCTGTCTCACGTGCGCGCCCGCCCATTTGTTAGTAGTTGATTTAGCTGTTTGTTTACAACAGTGCCCCGACGGATACTATGAAGATCCTGATGCAAATGCATGTTTCCCATGCGCTGAGCATTGCGACACATGCTCTGAAAAAGCAGACATGTGCTCCTCCTGTGCCCACAACTATGTTTTATACAATGGGTCTTGTTTGGCGGCTTGTCCGCCGGGAACACACCAAAAAGATGATTTCGGATGCATGCCGTGTCACGAAACATGCGAATCTTGCCACGGCCCCAGCGAAAATGCCTGTGTTTCGTGTCGCATTGGTGATTACGCATTCAACAATCGGTGCGTACCAAAATGCCCTCCAGGATATTATGCCGACGCCCAAAGAAGAGAATGTCTACCGTAAGTGTTATTGTTATGATAATTTAACTTTGCATTCCATTCCATGATGAAACAGAGGTCGTCAATCTTGCGAACGCAGAGAATTTCAAACGCCTCGCTTTGAACTGTATATTGTTTGAGCGTTTAATTGTCGTCTTTATATTTAATCTTGTTTAAAGAACAAAACTCCGTGTTGTTTTAGGTGTCCAATTGGCTGTTCAATTTGCACGTGTGCCGTTTGTTCTGTTTGCAAAGAGAAATGGATTCTGACTAAGAGTGGAACTTGTCTCCCCGATGGCAATGACAAATGCGATACGAGTAAGTAATGTCCTTCAATAATGATTTTTCCTCCTTTTGTGTTCCGGCAAACTTAAAGTGACTTTTTGCAGGTGAGTACCATGAAGGAGGAAGGTGTAAAAATTGCCATTCCACCTGTGAGAAATGTAGCGGATCGAACGAGTGGGACTGTTTGTCTTGTTCGAGTCCCTTGTTGTTACAAGGATCGAGGTAATGGCCCTTTATCCATATAGAACTTTTCCTGTACGGTTTCAAGTGTTCAGTTAACATGAAATATTTATTTAAGGTGCGTGGCTGAGTGCGGACAGGGTTCGTATCAGACGGCAGGGAGGTGTTCGCCGTGTCCACATACTTGTAAGAGCTGTGTGTCAAGATTGAATTGCACGATGTGTGCTGGTGCCTTACGCTTGCAGTCGGGGACGTGTAGAGCGACTTGCGCTCCTGGCTACTACCCTGATGAAGGAACCTGTTCCAAATGTTACTTGTCGTGTGAAACGTGCACGGGTCCTAGAAGAGATCAATGTGCATCTTGTCCTCCTGACTGGAGGCTGGCGGCCGGAGAGTGTCGGCCTGAATGTCCCCAAAACTTTTTCCCATGGCAGGACAGCTGTCGTCGCTGTCACCACTACTGCCAGGACTGTCACGGCGCTGGGCCGCAGCGCTGTACATCGTGTCCTCCGCATTTTTCCCTAGAAAACGGCTTATGCGTGGAGTGCCTTAGTTCCCAGTACTATGAGCCTAGAACGAGGACTTGTCGTCCGTGCCATGATTCCTGTAGGTCTTGCTCAGGACCTGGGCCGACCAGTTGCGTCACGTGTGCCCATCCACTTCGTTTAGATAGGTGAGTGGTTCAATATCAATAATTAATGACAAACATTCATAAACACTTAATTAATGATATACTTAGTTGAACTTGGATACCTTTTTGATGACTTTTGTTAGATATAATCAATTTGAATACTTTATAAGTATAAATAGGAATACATGTAATCATCATCGTGTTCAGTAAAATATTATTAATTGTAAAAATTTCATTTTAAGTTTGATGAAGAAAAGGTTTTGCAACATTCATTGGAAATACAATTTTAAAAAGTTTACTCGTATAAGCTACATTGAACTTGAGTGGAAGTTTTTCATCGGCTGATATAGGTTCCAGCTACCGTTGTTTGTGGCTTGTGTAGAGCAAATAAAACGGTTGTATAAACACATTTTTCGTTTGCAGAGTGAACCACAAATGTTTGCCATGCTGCACCGAGAGTATGGTATCGCTTTTCGTAAATAGCAATCAGACGGATTGCTGTCACTGTGATAAGGATATAGGTAAGTTTATATCATAGTTTTATTGAAAATATTTAACAGAAATCAAACAAATATTTACTACTGAAATCAAATAGCAGGAATTAAAAAACTATTTGAAAAATAAAACAATAACATAATGTAAAATTGACTTGGATTTTATTACGCACTTTTTATTGTAAAACGTAAATATTGTGCTTAAAATATTGATAAATTCATGACATTTAGCAAATAGCTGTAAATAAAAGCGCTGAAGTTTATTGATATTTTATTTAATATTGCTATTTGGTAAATATTAAAATCCATCATATCTGGATCACAAGCAAGAAGTGTGAAATAAAGCCTTACAAACTTTTGGGTACATCCTGAAGTAAACGGCACCAACTTTTGTGATTTATAAATCTCTAAAGAGCGCTACGTCTTATTTACGACGTTCTATGTCCTATTTTCTTAAAGTCATTCTCGACTAAGTTTTGTAATCGAATTCTCTGAAAGTAGGTTATTATAGTTGATAAAGGTTGTGTCAAAAATGGGTTCGCAATAATTATTTTGAAATGCTATTCTATTGTATATTCCAATTATTTTATCGGTAAAAACTATTCTCAGAACGTTGCCAATCACGCAAAGTAATTAAATTCGCAGTTGACCTTACATTCTGCCGATGCCCTTAAGTCAAAGGTAAACTATGAGATCTATTGATATCCTCAACAAATACCTTTTGTTAGTTCAAGGTTTTGTATACAAAAGGTAGTTGGGGGTTAGGAAATTCGAGGAAAACCACATTTATTACTATTGTCCAATGTTCAGTTATATTCGTAGTACGATGACGTACCATTTTCTCTTATTGGTGAATTTTACGAGGCTAGGTAGCAAATAAGTGTCATTTTCAAATTATTCAATTACAATCGAAAAACATTTTTAAGTTTTTTTCAAAAAATTTAGATTTGCTGTAACCGAAACATCTACTATACATTTAAAGTACATGCTTGAATTTTCCCGCGTGCATTGTTAAGTAACTACCTATAATATTCATCCATCTATTTCCTCTCAAATCTTTAATAACCGATACTAGAACAGTCAGTCAGTCATAAATCTATTATGAGACTAGCTTAACAACTATCTAATTGTTATTAAAACAGCGACATTGTTCTAGGAGGTTGTCTAAACGGCTCATCAGCTGGCAAGCGGCGAATAGCCGAGAACATTCGCACGCACGTCACCGCGTCCTTCTTCATAGAAGATTCGAAGGACGCCACGAACCTTCTAGAACGAAATTCTGTAGTCGTGTGGAGTGTAGCAGCCGTTTTATTAGCGACTGTCGTCATTATCATTGCTGTTAAGGTAAATTAACACTTAGTATAATTAATTTATTCTAGTATAGTAAAGAGTAAACATTTTTGTTAATTTGTTTGTACTAAATCGGTTAGAAAAATTATTTCACTGTTGTTAACCTAGATTAGCCCCGAGAAACATAGGTTATATTTTGCCCGGGTACGGGTAAAAGTCGGGACGAAGGTGAAACCGCGGGGAAACAGCTAGTATGTTATAAAGTTCTTTTTAATTTGTTACATTTCTGGACATATTAATATTGCGAAAACAAGATTTTTTTAAAAGATTTTTTCCATTTGAATTTTAGCATCAAGAGATACAAACTCAACCGCCATATAAAATTGTACTAACTGAATGCGTATATGTAAAACATGCAAAAAAGGGAACTTTTAAATCAAATTGCTTTACGCCGGCATTGGTTAAAAACTAGTACACGCTTTTATTGAATAGTTTTTCATCAATATTTCGTAACTCAATACGCTACGTATGGTAGGAAAAATGATATCGATTATTGATGAACTCTCACAAACTATAAGACACATGAAAGAAAGATGCAATGGTTATTACATTAATGTTCTTTTCCCACAGTTAAAATCAAGAAAATATAAATACAGGACAATATACCCGAAGACAGAATACTCACAACTGACTACAATCGACGAAGACTTGATAGCGCTGACGTCATCAACGACTTTGAAAGCCGTTGACAGTGCACAAATACAAACTAAAAGTGAACTCGAAGAACCAACATAGCAATTATGAACCTTCGAGATGATGTAATTAGAGTATATTTTACACTGCAGACTGATATGTAGGAGTTTCAATATACGATTCTTATTGTACATAGTTGGAGTAAATACTATTACCTAACTATTGTGTGGTTATTTTATGGTCTAAATGAAGCTATACGAGGAATTGTTGCCCCTTTTTTAAAAACCAAAGATTTTGTATTTCAAATTAACTATTTCTATAAGAAATATTTATTTTAAATTGATAGTAACAATTTGTAATGAATTTATTGCAATGCAAATGACTTTAAAAAGTCCGCTTCTAATTATAATTACGTTTACAATTTAATGATATTTTAGACTACGACCATGTTATTACATTTCTTGCATACAAACTTAGTTTAACATTTATATGCAAATGGATGCAATTCATCTCGCATATGAAGTACATAAATTGTATTTTTAATTAGTTTATGTGGCCTTGCTGTTGGATGCCAGAATTTATATTTTATTAAGGTTGAAGTAAATTCCTATATTTATTTGCAAATTGCATGGGCAGTTTTGTCAAACTTTAATTACTATTTCTGGGTGAATTTATTTATTAAAAATTACCTATAAATTCAATAAGTTCTCTAAATATAGGTACTGGCAAACTTTGTTATCAAAGTTTGAATCTCGTTGCGAATATTCTGAAAATATATTTCATAAAGAACTTTAATTACATTTTTTGTGCGTATAGTTAGTGCCATTTTTAAATATTAAGTTTGCCAGTACCTATATTTAGAGAACTTATTGAATTTATAGGTAATTTTTAGTTTTTTCTATTATATTATTTACTACAATTAAATATGTGAGCATATACCTACTTTCTTTTAAGTGCATTGCTTCACCCTATTACCAAAAACCAAAGAAGGAATTGTCACATGTTCTAGACGTTTCTGCACTGTGTGTTACCAAAATTCCATAAGGCAGACATTACTTTCTATTGGAATTCGCATTTAACATAGATTTGTGAGGAGAATAAAGGGCGAAACGGCACACATAAGTGGTTTGGGTTGAAAGAACGTTCAATTAGATTGGCAAAAAGCGATCTCGGAACAAATACGCCTTACTGGTTTGATTTTTGCGTTTGAGAAAAATATGTTTTGCCTCATTTTATTACCAATACAACTCTTCACTTTAACTTTGTGGATACAAAAATGAAACAAATACTGTTGTTTCTTCTATACCTACTAAAATTCAAAGCAATGCGTTTCTAATATTAATCAACACTTGTTATTGTATTGGTTATTACTCTAAAATTCCTGCGTATATTAGTAGTAGCATTCAATGAAAAGTAATGTCGACCTATAAACGGACCACTATGTTTTCATGGGACCCAAAACACCGCTTGAAATTATACATGGAACATTGTTTTCATAGTAAAGTTAACATATCTAAAGTTTTATTTGTTTAATGTTATTGTTTGGTATACTGTACTGTGTAAATACGGTTCAATTATTACTGTAATAGTGTGCAATCGTGTAAATATGTAAATAATTGACAACTGTAAATATATCGATGGTTTTTATGACGGATAATTTATATTTGTTGTTTTATTTTTCATCCTAAAACAAAGTTAATTACAGCAATAAAAATATCCATGTATAAAACATGCAGGAGGAAATTTTCTTCAGCTGAAAACAAATTCTTGGTAAGTATTTCATAAACTAAAGAAGAGAATCATCAGTAATAGAATGGGTGTGAATTGACAAGTAAAATCATATTTAAGCTTATAAATGTTTTGAATGTTGACTACTTTTCTATGTGATTCTGTCAGATATGTCACATAGAATTTTATCTAAAACTTCTGAAACTGGCCCTTAATCTAGCCTGACTACCAATTAATCATAAAGAAATAAAAACTTAATATTAAAATTCAATTTATCACCACATTAATTCCAATAAATTATTTAATTCCGTAATTTGCTTTTTGAAAAACACATTTAGCGAAATCAAAGAACCACCAATAAAGTAGAGACTAAAAAGATTAAATTCGAATTTTATTTGTCGGCTTATTTTAAAATAGCTTTTCCCGCGAATTCGCACGCATTTCGAAGGAAGGATTAAGTTTCTTAAAGAAGTATAAAAGAAGACTAATTCAGTTTCCAGGGTTACTCTCATTTCATGATAAAAATATCAATCACATCGGCCATAATTTTGGGAAAGCGTCACAAACATACTCGTACTTTTGCATTTTTAACACACTTCATTCTGACCCAAGTTAAAATCGCGCCCGAAAAATTGCGGATGCGCGTAGCATCGTAGTATAATTTTACCCTCGCAAATCAGGTCTTAACGTGTCTTCGCGTAACTAAAATAACATTTGTTGTAATAGCGGCAACAGGAATACGTCACCTGCAAAATTTCAACTGTTATGATTCATGAGATGCAGATTAGTGACAGACGGATGAACGATACATCGATATACAGATATACAGATATACAGATAGACAGCAAAGTCAAACAGTCCTGTTTTACTCTTTGGGTATGGAATCCTAAAAAAATTAAGCAAACAAATGATATCAATAACACCTACTGATATGCAATAATAATATGCAAAACGACTTCCAGAATATCTAAAATAATATCAGCTTTTAATTTAACAGCTATATCTCTGTGGGTGGTATAAAGATGACACCATTAGTGGTGCGACAATAAAAACGGATTACCTCGACTCCTAACGACGATACGTAACCGTGATACACACTACCGTTTATTTCATACAACATTTAATTGAGGATAAGTTATTTTAAGATTTTAGATTTCTGACGCACTTTAAAGTCTTTCAAAGTGTACCGTTTTTGAGGTATCCGTCTCAAAAGAGTAAAGCCGTGACCCTAATAACAACACTGCTATCAATCTATACGTCAGTCTGTCACCAGAATTGTAAGTGTAAAGTCTCACAAACGTGATAACGTTGCAGTTTCCACTGACGATGTATTTGCAACAACATTTTTTTATACAATTTTATTTATATTAAAATAAAAAAGGTAAAAATTGACGTTTGCCATGTAAATGTTTCAAAAGTCGTTAAAAATATTTATGATAAAAAGTAACTACTATTTAAAAATAAATAGAGAAAAAATAGCTAGGTGACAATACTTAAAAAAATGTTGCTTGCACAAATTATTAATAAAATTTTAATTCTTACTGCAGTCTGTGAATAAATATTTTATCAGTAACCAGACAAGTATCAGAATCACAATTTTTATATTTCAATAATTTAACGAATCATTTAAAAAAAATACAGAGTGATTTATATGTATATTCTATAAATTAAACGCTTCCATCCCTTACACAGTACTAGCAAAAATGAAAAACTGTACGTTTATGGTAGCCGTGAGTCTCAAGACCTACTAACTCCGGAGATAAACTGTTTCGCATCCAAAATACATCTTCTGGAAAGGAACAAATGCTTTGAGAAAATAAGCCTTTATTTCCATAGCGGGCACAATGTGTTAAACGAGTGTTCCAATGTGAATGGCCCAAGGAAATCTAGAATTAGATTTGGTGCTAGCCTTTTGTAGGAATCTTAAGTAATGTTCTTACGTTTGGGAGATCATTTGATAGAAGGATCGTCGGAGGAAGTTTTTGGAGGAGAAATGGTGATAGATTACGGGTGTTTCGGGTGTAGTTGTGGGTGTCTAGCTTTTGTGTATAGGTAAACATATTTATTGAAAGGTATTAGTTTGTAGATTTATCTATACTTATATTATAAAGAAAGAGGTAGAATTGTTTGTAAGTTTGTTTGTAGGGGGTAATCTCTGGAAGTAATTAACCAATTTTAAAAATTGATTCTCTGTTATAAAGCTACATTATTCGTGAGTGCTATAAGCTATATTTTATCTGGGTACAGACAGTATTTCTTACGTGACGCGAGTGAAACCGAGGGAAACGGCTAGTAAGATTATATTTAGTAAAATTGATTTTAAGTAGTGTACATTAATTTGTCTTAAAAGATTAGGTTTTGATTTACGAAAAAAAACCTTAAATAAGAAGTCGGACAACTCACACCTTGACGATATTTACCTAAGTATCCAGCTTCCTTATATTATAATAAATTCAAAAATATCTTCTATAAAACAATGCCAATAGAAACTGTATTCTTTGTGGGCAGGAATTTCCGTGGTTCAAATTTTTTTGACCGCCCAAAATACCGTCTTAACTCTCCATAAATATCTTCAAACCGAGGGTCGAAGCTTTGATTTTCTTTCATGTTTTGTACATTGTTACTTCACAGACCGGCCGATTTCCTCACACACCAAACTGAGGCAATTCGGAAGAAAGAACAAATGAAAGAAAAGAGAGATTTATTTTAAGCGGCCGCTAAATTAACCCCAGAAATGTTATTCGTTCCCTTTTTTTATAAATTAACGCTCGGACTTTGTTTTTGTGGACAAAGGGTGGTGTACAAATAAGAATAATATTTGCTAAATGTATACTAGGCGTAAACAATTTAACTTTCTTAGACAGGCTTTATTTTTTTTTATTTCAGCTTTTAGGAATAAAGTATGAAAAAAATAATTAAACCATGAATTATTAATAGTCGTCTACTCGTTCCAGAAACGTCTTACGTGTGAAATAAAATTGTATCCATTGTATCGGCATTTTACCGATACGAAATGGGAATGGCGTATTAAAAATTCATACACACAACTTCAACAACATCGCAATCAGAGCAGCAATACATTGGTATTCGGAACACTTTCTCAGGCTGTTTCGAGATCACCAACAACTTTCAGGCAGGTGAACCAATAAATATCTGTGCGCAACTTTTAAATAATTCACGCGAACATTTCAAGGTCAAACTGTTTCATTGAACTGTGCTTACTTTCCCGAAGAGAAATGTGCTTACCTGCCTACAGAGCAATCGAGGTCTTTTAGACTATTCCGATTTATATTACACGGTTCTTTGTCTAGGGTTTGTGGAATTGATTTAAGTTTTCTAGTTTCATGTTGAGTTTTCTGCGTAGGTAGTTATGTTAGGCGTATTTAGGTACATGCAATAACTTACTTGTGGGAATGATATATTTATGATTATAGGTTTGTTTAATTATTCGAGCGACAAGCAAAAATAATGACACCACTAGAATATATTGCTAAAACCGTTAGCATTTGTTTTTATATCGCAAAAAGGGCACGTGTATAATTATAATCTGACATAAGTAGGTTCGCTTCAGAACAATATTTAAAATAACAAAATTACCATATCATCGTTTTCCTTGTAAAACGGTAACAAAATAAATCAAAGAGGGACACTCGACATAAAACATTCAGGAATTTTGCTTAAAGATATTGAATTACGCGGAAAAATCCACCTTTACTAATTAGGTTCGTTAGATTAAACCTTCGTACTTATAAAGTAACTTTGTTACGAGAAATCGGTTTATACGGATTTTGCTTTTTGCCTTAAATAACTGATCCTTTGAAGTTTGGCCTTTGCTTACATTAAGTATACCTCTAGTAACTAGATAATATCGTTACATTGGAGGTATGTGCCTGTTTTGTTAGCCTATTTGTGTAATGAGACGAATTTTGGCACCTCTGAAAGAAAATTAAAGCTTAGATTTAAATGATAATATGCTAGGGCTTTTGGCTGATAAACGATAATGTCTCCTCTAAAAAGTCTGATAAAATAAGATATCCACTATCATTCCTGCTTCGAATACATGTGAGACTTAGTTGTAGGTACTCTAGCTATGATGATTTAAAATAGGGTGAACATTAATACATTGAAAAATAGGCAAGGGCAAATATATATCTTTTCAGATAACAGCCCCACTGCATTACATTCGAAGTTAAACTGTAGGATCTAATACAGTACCTTCCCTTCCAAGGAATTCTTTTCACATTCCATTATATACACCATACATTTTCTAAAAATAACCGAACTTGTTCCTCCATTACAAAAAAGCGGGAAAACACTTAACAAATTTTACTTAGCCTTTATCTTTAAAACCTCAAGTTTGTCTATAAAAATTTAAAAGCATCTCTTAGGAGCGAAAAATAAAAGGAAATATTTCCAACAGACCTCTGGCGTCCCGATTCTTGAATTATTGATTTGCTTTGTTTGAAAAACGTGTAAAGACCAACTTAAGTTGACCTCTTTAACCGTATATCCCCTCCGTTAAACAATCAATTGTGGTACAATATGAGGAGGGGGGGTGGGAGGTCTCGTAAAGTGTTTCTTAGCAACGGTCAATTGTATAGAGGTTTGAAGGATCAAAGGTTGACCAGATGATTACTAAGATTCCTGAGGTTTTCTTTGTGAAATGCTGCAAAATTGTACCATAGCTTTAGTTTGGGGTTTGGAATTAAGTGTTCAGCAATAGTTGTGAAGTGGGTTAGGTCACTAGTTTATTTTCTGAACAAAATACAATAGATGCTGACAGAATACTGCTTAAGTATTGTTTTTAGATTCGCTGTATTATAATTTTGTATACCTAACTCCACTCTAATGGGTTATAGTTGAAAACAGTGGGTTGAACTATTTCAAGTGTAGACCTGTGCATATTTTATACAACACCAAGTTTCCACAAAACCGAAGTACAAATAAATTAATATCAACATCAAATAAATAACATCACACAAAAATAAACGAGAGAAGGGGGAAAATATTAAAAATGGCGGAAACAAACATTGGGCAAATAATTTGTCTTGATGACAAATACCGGCCGAGGGCGTCCAATAAATACGGATTCCTAAGCATTGTTTCCAGATTCTAGTCATTAATCATTTTTATGTCTGTAATTAATATAAAGATCCTGGCGACAATAGGATCTGGAGTTGTTATCTTTTTGAGAAAAACTCCCCGGTGGGTAAGGATGCCTGCGATTTTGGATAAGAGACTTTATGTGGTTCTATTTAGGTTAGAAATCCGATGGCTGTGTAATATTAATTCCGAACTGGTATACTGTGGTTTTCAATTGTTGAAATGGGATAATCGTAGTTCATAATGTATACTGAAATAGTAACCTTGTATGTACGATATAGTTTACGAAGTATTTTTATGTCGGTAAATTGTAGTTTTGTATGCAAAGTTGGTACTCAAGCCTTATGTTTTGAAGTTTACGTTTGTATGTAGAGGAAGATATCAGTATTTTCATGGTGGAAGGGAATTTAATACTATGACAGAATCAGAATAAGGGCTGTAATATAAGTGTATTCATCCTATCCTATGATAAAAAACTAAGCATTTTATACGCAACACCAAAACAACAACTTTTTAAAAAATACATAAAAAACGAATCTATTTACGTATTTAAAAACGTTCTGGTTTTACAAACAAGAATAAAATTTAATATAATACCGCTACCACAGAATTTTCAAAATACGAATGATGATCCTGAAATCCCGATAGTTATAATAAAGATATTCAATACATTTAGAGGATTAGGGCGAAACCCAATTAGCACAGGTATTACTGAATACCGTATTACTCAAACACATGTAATCATTATGTATATCCAGTATCCACTTACTCAAATTATAACATTAATTTAGGTACAAATATTAATGGTCAGTTTAGTTAATTTTTTTTAATAGCCTTTTTACTGTCCCACTGCTGGGCACAGGCCTCCTCTCAAATTGGAGGAATTGAGCGTATACAGTTTAGAATATAAAATAATAATATTTCAATCCAAATGTAAAAAGTAGTTGTAAATATTATTCGAAATAGGTTTAAATGTCAGCACTTCAAATCATGTTGAATAAAAATAAACTTCAATTATTTTCAGCATTAGTGAAAACATTCAAAAATAAAAATGCTAAATAATGCCTGCCTAAAATGTGTTTGGAATGTCAACGGGCCGTCAACTGGGAATGAATAGAATTACAAGTATTATGTTTTACACGTACATTGCTTGACAAGAGCATATCTATTTCAAAGCCTATTCTGACTTTTTAGTTATTATTAACTAGGCTAGGTTTGAAATTCATGACAGGCTTCAACAGAAAATTTGTAGCTTATTTTTACCCGACATATCGTGTTGTGTTTTAGACAGATTTGTAAAACTACCCAAATACTCTATTTTTAATAATATAGAACCATTGGTTTTTCTATCGGTTTTGTAATGCGCGTCACATTCCAAGCGACAAAAAACTCGCCGCGCAGTTTCACGTGTAGCTGATGTCTAAATCCGTTAGTGTGAAAACGTTGTTATCATTACTAGGACTATTCTTGCACTGTTGGATTTCAAGACAACACCAGTTTCTATTCCATTAATTTATGACTGGAAGTTACAAGACGCTACTTAGTCATAAACCGCGAAAAAACACTGATGACAGCAGCAAAAAAACCATAAAAGCCAATACACTTACCCCATAAACAAATGATCATAATTTTTATCATTGGACCCCACCACAAGTCTACATACAAGAGCGTCGTGGTCGATAGTGACTGTAATTCTCAAAGCCCAGTGAGTTGGAAAATTGAGAAGTGGATTAGGCAAATCACTTTTCATTCCGTCCTATGCCGACGAAGTTTGCCCTTTTAAATTTTATTATCTCAGAGGCACGCCGTCTGTTCACACTGGCACAGTGAACGCGGGAAGCGAGACATTATATTTGAATAATTGTATTTATTTTCATTTTTCTGTCGCTTTTTAAATTACTGCGGTGAGTTGATGTTTGCGTGAGGCATGTGATAAAAATGTAAGGGTGATTTTGTCGTGCGAAGCAGGTTTATCTCGAAATCCATATCATCATAAGTCTTTTTACTGTAACATTGTGAAGCACTGGAATCTTCTGCTACGGAAAAGGAATTAGCGTCAAACGCCATGCTTGCATGCTGCACATTTGCAACCGATTTTGAAGAAACAAGCAAATGTGTGTACTTACACCCTAATTTATTTATTGATATACTTTTGATACCTACTACAATTCCTACTCAAAAATCAACGAACATTTCGAAAGCTTTTATTTATGTCGTCATCGCTCAATCGCTCACCCTACAGCCCCACCCAATTTTAAGTGAAAATGATTTCCATCGCGATCGAGCGGCCATGCTAATTTACGAGCTAAAAACAGTTTATTCGTCACAAATTTCACAATTTCTATTTCAATGTTTGCTGTTGCAAATTGGTCGGTCTTGGCTTTGTTAAGATTTTCTTTGAATTCAATTGGGCCCCTTAAAATGACTCCACTCCACAACCAAGGCGTATATTTGATTTTAGATACTCATTCCAAGCGATGCCACGCTATAGCTATAAATATGTTTGGCCCCTCAGTCATAAGACATTAATTAATTAATGCTTGTGAAATGACAGCTGCATTTTATGTCTTTGTGGATGCTAATTAATATTTTTTCCGTATTCCACAGTCTTTTTATGTATTTTTATTTGCTTCACATTACTGGTTTGCTTTTTTACTGGCATCGACTTTTAGTTTTAAAAGAGTTCTGAGTAGGTAATGGTAGAAAATATGTGTATGTGTATAAAATATGTGTAATATGTACCTGTTATTACGTGTGTGAGTTTTGAGAAGTAAAATATTATGGGATATTATTTATTATTGAGAGAGTGGTAGAGGTATATTTTTTCTATAATTATAATAAAACCTCTTAGAAACATCTACTCATCAACATTACAGCCTCTTTTTCAACGCATGATAAGTTCAAGTTATATTTTGAGGTAAGTACAATTTCTTTTAGCTTTGTAAATTATATAACCTCTCTGTAATTTATTTTTTCACGTGATCATTGGCGTAATAAGAATATTTAATATTGAAGATCGCTTTTCGAGTAATGACGAGGAAAAGTCACGTTGGCAAGAAGAATATTTTATGTTTCTTTCATTATAAAGTAAATATTTTATTTATATTCATAAGAAAATATTATTATTTTTTCAGCTGAATTTAGCTTTCTTTTACTGGATGACGAACTTTATTACAATTTTGGGGAGTCCTACCCCATCAGTTTTAAATCACGCTAATTACATAACTTCGGGACTTCCATGAAAATGTTTGATGAATTTCAAAAATATGTTGAGTGGGGTTAAATTAATTAATTTATTTGTGACTGCTGACTGTATTCTTACTATAAAGGATAAACTGTACAAATGTTACTTTCCTAAATCATTTTTTTTTTTTTTGTTGCTTATGTTTTCAAAAAGTCAAAAAAATATTGAATTTGATGTTTAATAACATTATATTAATACTATTTTTTTAATGAGTAGAATCAATAACAATTATATCTGACTGTCTGATATGGTTCAGACCAACTATAGACCGACAATTTACAGTCTGCAGTGTGCGGAATCTCTAAGTTTCCACCGGCCGTTTTTCTTCTTTTGGCCCTTTGCCTTGTAATAATATCAGAATAAAGAAGCTAACATTGTTTCAATTCACGATTATTAGTTTCAAACCATAAGTTAGGACGAAAGACCGCAGTCGAAGGTGGAAATAAAAAAGAAAATTTTAAATCTCTATCAAGTAAGGTTCCTATTTTGTTCTTTGTACGTAACATACGCTTGAAAAGGTAATATCACACGATCCATAACTTGTAGCTTACACAAAAAAAGAATTTACCTTCGTGCAAATATTACGAGCACTTAAAATACCTGTTTCACAGTTGCGATTAATGTTGCATGCTAAAACTGAAATGAACCGAGAAACATTAACGCTCCATGTGCAACTACAGTATTGTATCATTTATTTAACTATTCTAGAAAGTAACTTATGCTTGAGCTTTAAATAACTTAATCAACATTTGTACTATTCGATTGATCACTATACATGTAAATGAAATAACTAACATGGACATTTTTATTTAAATAAAGAGAGTACCTAATTTTTGTATAAAAGTTTTTTTTTTGTAATTATTATATTTGTTTTCTTTTTGATTTGGTTACGACCACTGTCCTAAACTGACCAGACCCCAGAATTTTCCCATATGCGACTATATGGTCGCAATTTTGGGGTCAAAATAAGCTTATTTAAAATCCTTTTTAAATCAGAATTAGAAAAAAAACTAATAAAGAAACTATTCATTCCTTTACCGTTTAATGTTTTTAATTTAACGCTTGATATTTCTACATTTATAATAGGAAATATAAAACAATTTTTGAACCGATTTGAAAAACTCTTATAGGCTTTTTTTATCGGGGTACAGGAAGTTTCCACGGGACGCGGTGTAACAGCTAGTCTTTAATATAGGTACCTACAATTCCACAAAGTACCAAACCTTTAATTAACACCAATTTGATGAACCCTCGATGTAAATGAACAAATGTGAAATATTTGTTCAAACAAAAATGTGCTGATGGCATTTAAATCGAGACCTTTGATGTAGCACTCTTCATATTGGGGTTAATACATTTACGTCTGTTTGTATGTAGGTATTATAGGTACATGTACACATGTATGTGTTTTGTAGAGAGGTAATATTAAAGATCGTGTTTCCACTTTTGTTTTTGGGTTCCCTTTTAACACGTTATTTGATAGCTGAAGGTGAAAATAGAAATATATTTTTGTACATAGATTTCGTTGTTTTGTTGGAGTATTAAAAAACAGTAATGGTATATTATTTACTTTTTCAAAAGTTTATAACTCAATTCAACATAACTCGTAAACTTCCAACATAAAGCTTTCCCTTCATACCCTCTCAATTAAACTAATACCCATCACTACTTAAATAACACCATCTGACATCGTCAAGAGTAAACTAGTTCCTACTTCTAAAAAAAACAACATTACGACATCACATTAAAGTTCAACCCTCAAAGGGTAAAAGTATCCGATCCCACAAAAACGGGACAGAACTAAAAGTGTCGTATACAACATAAATACAAAAACGTCACTATACCCTATCTGCTATAACAGAGGGACATCCTATGCAAATTAGGTGGGCACCTATTTATTTTCAAATAACATCGGTCTGAGTATACCAGTTTGACAAGGGTTGGATATATCATACGAGGCTTCCATATTTCCACACTTTTTTTTTGTTGAGCTGACAGTCGTGGACTGGAGTGACCTCCATATATTACGCGAGCACATATCGTTTGGTAATGAAGTGCCCGAAATTGGCATGGGATGATTTATAATGATATACTTAGGCGGTCCCTTGGGTATGGTGCTGGCAGCCACTCTGAAGCAATTGATGTAGGCACTCGATTTGGTGGTAATTGTAACTGTCACTATATCTACATTACATGAAACAGAAAAATCAAACTTAGCAGATTGTATCTTTATCTTTAAATACATCAATGAAATGTTTTCACATTTCAACAACAATGCTGTGATCGGTTTCCAGTCTCACCAAGTGCAGCTGATTACCAGTGTTTTACATGGAGCGATTGCCCTTTTTGACTTCTTCAACCAAGCGATCAAGGCGGCTCGGTACCTGTTGATAAGACTGGTTGTCAGACTTTCTCGTGTCTTACTACCTGTAACGACCGCCAAGGATGTTCAAGTGGCAGCCACCAAATTAATGTGTGTACCGAGCCATTTCATCAGTAAAATGTTTTACTACCTACTAAGTACGTAGAACTTCTGTGGATGAATAAGAATATGGTGTTTTTTTCCATAAGAATTCATGAAATATTTTAACATGAGAACATTTTGATATTCCTCCTTGAATGAAGCTGGGTTATCTCCTGCCTTTAGGTGGTCGTAATATATACTTAAATATATTTACACTTGCGAGATGACACTCAAACGGTTATGGGACGCATAAACTTAAGTGCTTCAAGTTGTACTTAGGTACGAGTTTAAAGTGCATCTTACAAAACCCTTAACGGAAGGAAGATGGGTAATATTTTGGATAAGCCTTAATAAAACCATTTCTGTAAGTTTGAACCATAAAGAAACAAGATGCGTAAAAAAGTCGGACTACAGCGCTTTCACAGTAGCATATTTTCCAAGCGACAACGCTGAGTTCTCACGGGCAGTGTCACACATATACGAGCGATAGCAACAATCCGCCAGATGAAGGCTCTGTTGGGAAAACTGGCCTCAAGCAGAAATAGTAGTGGTCAAGTTGGCTGAATGCGTGGGCCAGAATACCATGAGAACAAAGTATAGAAGGTATAAATCACGGGTATAAATCTATCCACTGCGATTTCATTTTATTAAATAAGAAGCAAAATTTATAGGTAAATTATTAAGAAATATTTTTAACAATATAATTAGAATTGCGATACAAATCACTCGCATCAATAATTTAATTCTGCAATAAATAAGAAGCAGAAAATAATTAACTTGAAAACTAAGTAACGAGCTTGACAAAGTTTGCGGTCCATTATCATCAAAGGACACAAACAATAAACAAATGAAACACAGGCAAATAATAAAGAAGAATCATGAAAATAAAGACGGCTGTCAATTCGCTACGTCTCCCAATAATACATTAATAGTTTGTGAGAGCAATAACAGTAAATAGTGTTATTAAGATAAAAAAAATGGCGAACGACAAACTAAATCGACAGTATATTACGAAAAGAGCGGCTTGTTGTGTCGTGTTGGGCTACAATAAGCGTGGGCAGGGCTCGTAAACATTTGGTATAGACGCAATAAAGATATTAGTGGCGGCACTTGGTCCAGTGCGAACGGCCATGTATGCTCAAACATTTTTTATGTCCGTAATGAAAGAAACATTTTTATTCAAATAAAATTCCGACGAAGGAACGAAACGGAAAGCCTTTAAATATAGAAATTGCGTTCGAAAATGTGCTTGCTTTATTTTTATCACGGGAAATAAATTATGAAATGGGCCAAGGGTTATGTGCGACTGCTATTCAGTTGAGTACATCCATAAGTCGCGCTGTTTTTTATTGGTGTGCAGTAGGGTGTCCCTTAAATTTCAAGGTCGATATTTTTTTACGCATACCTTCTTAAAAGTTTCGTATCAATCTTATATTGTTTAGAAAAAAATATTACCTCGATTGATTGATGGTAACCCGTGCCGACTTGCGATTTAAGTTTTTCCATACAAATAGCGCGAGTACTACGCTGCGACTTATGGCTACATGTTTTATTTTTTAGTTTTTACGTAATTTTCGAGATTATTAGTTATTCATTGTTTAGTGCGTTAATATGTCTGTCAAATTATGAAGTGATTAACAAAAAAAAATCCTTATTGGATTGCCTAGCTATCAAACAAGTGGTGCCCAATTACCATCTAGTCGACAAATTCTGTCAGTCTTATTTTATAATTATTCTAGAGGTTAAACTGACTGTTAACTTAATTTTGTATTAAGATTCTTCTAATCTAACAGCCAGACATGTGTCAGCAACACAACACACCTGCTGGGGAGTTTGTTGCGCCACTTCTTCTTTCCAGCAAAAACACATAGGAAAATATGAAGCGCGGGCGTTTATGGGACTGTCTCCTGTAACTTTGACGTTTGAAAAATGTTGTTTTTTAGCCTACTTTGAATAAATACTTTTTTGATTTTGATTTTTTTAAAGATTAGGGAATGCATTATATATTGGTAAAAAGCAAGAGTACCGATAAGAGTATTTCCTAACTGCGCGAAGAACTTGTTGGATGGTGAGGGCGATCTATTCTTTAAAAATATGTTTATTTCTTCTTACAAAGGTTAAACTGTATGTTTGCTTATTTATCGCGATATTGCATGTTAAACCTTGGCTTGAATGCACAGTTGCGACCAATCAAAAAGCAAAAAAAATAATCAAGACATTAATAGACTACGCAAAAGTAGATGCAACAATTGCTTAAGCTATAAGCAAGTTTATCCATCACTTTTGGTATTTATGTGAAGACACAGTCACTCTATCACTGTTTGATGACGAAGTTGATAACCAAACTCGATAAAAAGAAAATGATTGCTAACTTTTACTGGGACAAACTTTCAAATTTTAGCAAACACTATGACACGTCGAAGGGAAAACAGACTCGAAGGTAGTTTGGGGAGTTTTATTAATTTTATATGACTTATTTTAATTAATTTTGTTATTAATAATTGTTTAATAATAATTTTTATTTTTATTATCTTGTTTTTTAGTTT
>NWSH02000537.1:2942632-2954272 GCA_002382865.2 Heliothis virescens
CTGGATGATTTCGTATAGCAAACAATTTCAATCACGACTCCAGATTGATGTCAGTTTTGTTAAGGAAGATATATCTTCTGGGATATAATGCTGCTTTTCTTGATGCTAAAAGAATAAAACATAATTTGAGAGTTGTGAATGGTAATGCTGAGAGGGTTGTTAAATTCATGCATGGTTTTAACGGATTTATCACGGCTCAAGAAGAACAATAACAGTTCTAGCTGCGCTCTGTGTCCAGAAACAGAAAATACATATATCCGAACTGTAAAAAAAATATTCTAAAAAAGAGTTACCCTCGCTGATTGTTCTTATTTTATGTTATTCATTAAATTTAATATTCATCGCATAAAATTTTTACATTTGTTCCCTAATTTATTGAATTTATAGTGATTTTGTTGCAAACCGAAATGTTAGGATTTAATGCGATTTTTACTAAACTTTGAAGCTAAGTCGGCACGGGTTACAATTATGCTAGAATGATGAAATTTTGTATTTGAGTATCTTAAAGCATAAGTAAAAAATATAGAGGGTATGCATTTCGAAATTCGAAAAAAAAATTTTTTTGCTCATATAAGGGACACCCTAGTGTGCAGAAAAGCTAATATTGCAAACTTGAACTGGCGCCTACGTAAGCACTCACATTTAAGTGTGATAGATATGGTAGAAGTCACAAGTTATGTCTAGTTTAATGCTCCGCTACTTACACAGCACTATGCTAATTAGTACAAAGTTCGATGCCAAACAAATGGGAATTTATTCCCAGTCATCACATTTTAAGTTGCGGAACTTTAGAAACTGCCTTTTGACTGAGAGAAATGAATAATCCTTTCCATTTCGACCCGCACTTTCCCAAAACAATAGACTCCATCAAGTATAATGATGGTTTTAAACAAAACAGGCCATTTCTCAGTGAGGATTCGTTCCCCCTTCAAGGAATTGTGTACTGATTTATCTAACGTTTCATGTCGAATTAATAACTTTAAGAGTGACTTAGAATAATCTTTTATGATTTGACGAGGGAGATATCATTGTTCGAATTGGATCGAGTTACGAACTGTATGTAAGATTGTGACTGTAATTAAATGTTTTGTTGCAAATAAGTTTTGTTACAGAAGTGAGATGTCTTTGAAATTTTGAATTATTATATCGCGTCATGTCTGTGACTTTGTTAAGTTGAAACTCGATGCAAAAGTCGAAAGTTCTGGAACAACACGTGATCATCAGACGCTTTACAAAATTCTTGCTGAGTGTTATTAAATATGTAGCCTTGATTTTATTGTACAGAAATAGCTTCTTCTTAGTTACTCATGCATTACTTGGCTCCCATTTTTGTACTTCAAAGGTATGGCATATAGGTTCTACTTCCCAAAGTAGATACATAAATCAAAAAACAAAATATCTTCCCACTGTTTATTTCATAATTTACTGAACCGATGTGGTAGAACTCTCAGCTAACACGGTAACCGTATTATAATAATAATACATGAAAGTTTGGTCAATATCGGTTAATGAATATTTGTGTTACCTGAATAAATTAATCAGTTTTACGGTTTTGCCAACCTAATTAATAACACTTGATGATTAATTTTACATTGTGCTGAGCATTTTCAATGCAACCTGGATTTTTGTTGTGACTACGTCAAATGTCCGTTACACAAGAGGAGTAATTTATAATAAACTTGGTAAAACTTATCAATCACATCTCTGTACCATGGTCTCGCCATGACTTGGCACAGAAAGGCTGGACAATGCAAGGACGTTGAATTTTTGAGGTCGGCTCTCTGACTTCTGACGGAGATTAATGGCCCCAAGGACCCATACAAAACGATCTATAGCCTCATATTTTTCTATTATCCAATGCTGTTTTCTAAAAATAAATATACGGGAAGATAGAAGAAAAAACGCAACGGATGCAATAAGTGATGTTTTAGCTTTAGCTTTGATATTTTCTAAGACCCCGAGGGAACCTCGCGTGTAATGTAGGAAATGTGTGGTTTATTGATTGAAAATCTGCTACCTATGTGATTGAAAAAAAAAGGTTCGTTGGTCTACGGTTACGGCGCTCTCAAGTGGAAACACTTGGCTTTTCACGCATTCCATACTATTGGAGCGAAATGTATCGATAATTGTTATCACCAATTCTCTAGTATTACTGCTACTCAATAAAATTAAATACTTTTACTTTTAGCAAATCCGCCTTTATTCAGCTCACGTAACAAATTATAAAAATTAAGAAATAATTTTGTTAATATTTTACGCAATATTTATCTAGTCATGTTATTTCATAGATTCGGAGTCTAGTTTAACAAAACGGTGAACACGAACTATCGGTTTAACTCACACATTAACACACTTTTTATTTTACCGACGTTCACTTTGTTAGTTCGGAATTTTATTAATTAAATTGCTGAAATATTTAAGCTTATTTTATGGATAAGGAGTTTTTGTTGGGCCCAGATAAAACTGGCATCAAAAACGGCGCTGGTTCTGTACTTATCCTGCCTTAAATTAATCTTAAACACTTGAGCAACCTAATTACCAAATTTCCAAGCAAACATTTCTTAAGCTTCCGTTACGAAGGAGACATAATCCTAAGAATTATGAGCCATAACTTTGTTTAATATAAAACGTATTCACTTATCTCACCACATCTTAGCTAGGTATATTAAAACCTTAATATTTTTGAACCTTCTTAAAAAAACAATTATTTTTTATTACACCCCATTGCGTGTTAATACTGGCATAAAAGGCTGTCAGATTTATTTCCTTTGCCAAAAATTCTTCATTAAAAAAAGGTACCGCTTAACTTTTCATTGCCATTCACTTCACTTGCAGCTATAAGTAAATTTATCAGAGGCGGCGAGGGCTCTCGTCGCTTGGCATAAAAGGCGAAACCCTTTGGCTGGAGTTTGGAACAATGGTGGCTCTAACAATGGTACACAACAGGCTCTTCATTGTACTACGGACATCTTGTGATACAAGGATCTTCTGCAACTAACAAAACCGGCCTTTAATACGATGGCTTCATTAGGGGCCTTAATTGAGTGCATTTTAGAAGGGTAATTTTACTAACGATTTTGATCTACAAAGGAAGAATCCCTACTTCCCTACTAATATTATAAATGCGAAAGTAACTTTGTCTGTATGTCTGTTACGCTTTCACGCCTAAACCAGTGAGCCGATTTTGATGAAATTTGGTACGGAGATAGAATAGACCCTGAGGAACAACATAATTTTTATCGGAGTACGGGAAATAGTTCCCTTGTGAAGCGGGTGAAGCCGCTGGCAGAAACTAGTTTTATATATTTAAACAAAATACACGATTCAAAAAGAACATTTTTTAAAGTTTAAAAAAGTAATTATGATAGGATATTCTTAAAGTAGGTATTATGTTAAATATGGTAGGTATTCTATGAAACTACTAACACCGCATTTTCAACCACAAAGTTCACAATACCACTGACCTTTACGTCACTAAGTAATTACCCGAAGTTCATTAAAAGCGACCAATTTCACAATTAACAACACCATTATCGACAATCAGTCCAATTAAAACGATTTTGTAAAATGAAACCGACGAATGAGGTACTTATAAAAATGATCATCGGACGAATTTATTCCATTGAATTCGTATTGGAAACAATAACCGCTAGTTATTTTGTGTCAGTGTTAAATGAATTGCATTAAATCCGGTGACAAGCGATATTCGACCGAAACTCGAGTTATTAATAAAGTTTATAGGTGAATTTTGCTTGACAAATTTTATTTTCGGTTGTTAATTTAGCTGGTTTTTAGTGTGATTGTGGTGGGTGGTTGGTTCATTAAGGTTTTGGGATTCTTTAAAATCGCCATAATTATGTACTGAATGAGCTTTTGTGTATTTTTTATATACAATGTTCTTGGGTTCACAGTATCTATATTTTTTTAAGTCTTCACACATTTGCAGCTCAGTTGCTTCCATAATTATTCAATGCTGTAATGTGAAAAAATACGAAGAAGAATATAAGAGAGTACCATATGTGTAGGTTGATATTGTATTTTGGCAGTTCTGTATCCCGCACACAGACAAAGTCACGGGTAGCAGCTAGTTAAACCAATAAAAATGCATTTACTTTAAACTCAATAAAATGCATTATATATATATTAATTCGAATAAAATTGTATACGAATAAAGTTCTGAGAAAGCGCAAACGCTAACCAAAAAGTTTGAACAATCAACAGAATCAAAGAATATCGTGATTCCGAACCATTCGATTGCCCCATTTTAAGAATAACGACTAAACTCAGTTTACGCTTTCGCCCGAGTAAAAGCACCCATTGCATATTGTTGCGAGTTTTATTCTCTTTGACTAAGTTCCGATTGTACACCGCAATGCGCCGGGACCGCCTTAAAAGTATTAAGAGCAATCACAATAAACCAAGACTTAAGTTTGCGCGAACTTTCGTCTGTGTAACCGATCCTTTGGGAAGTTTAACATATTGAACGATATACGGAACTTTTTTCATAATCCCCAGTATGTGGACGTTTTAATAACGGTGAAAGTTTTTTAATTAGATTTTAGAAGATTCCACATTTATATTGTTGAGATGAGATCGTCAATTGTCATGTTACTGGTAGATTTATGTTCTCTTTAAATTGATAGTTCCAATGCTTTACTAAGATTTCTTTATATGTTACAAAAGCGCACAAGACTTGATTACGTATGTTCTTTCAAAGTACACACAGAACCAACATGCTACTTTGTATGATAAACTGTTCTTCACCCCCCAGGCCACCACTTCGTATATACCCTTATCTCTATCAAATGTTTAAGTTTATAATGACGTGACAATTATTAATACTCTTGTTACAACAGCGACTATATTAGGGAGAGATACGCTACTAAAACAATAACTACTGCTATTGTTCCACGACGATATCTTTGGGGATGATTAATGTAGCAAGGTTGAAGTTGCTCATATCGCGCCCTTGCTAATCTCTTAGAAAACCCGAATTAACTGGGTAAACAACAGACGTATGAAATGACTGGCTGTTTCTTGTGGTTTCAACGTTTCGAGGATAATAGGAAACGCACCTGGATAAGATATCCCAATAATAATATAAATGCGAAAGTTTGTGAGGATGGATGTATGTGTATGTGTTACTCTTTCACGCAAAAACTACTGGATGGATTTTGATGAAACTTGGCAGTTATATAGTTTATACATTAGAATAATACATAGAAAAAAAGAAAATACATTTATTGACACAAGACCACACNTTTTTATCGGAGTACGGGAAATAGTTCCCTTGTGAAGCGGGTGAAGCCGCTGGCAGAAACTAGTTTTATATATTTAAACAAAATACACGATTCAAAAAGAACATTTTTTAAAGTTTAAAAAAGTAATTATGATAGGATATTCTTAAAGTAGGTATTATGTTAAATATGGTAGGTATTCTATGAAACTACTAACACCGCATTTTCAACCACAAAGTTCACAATACCACTGACCTTTACGTCACTAAGTAATTACCCGAAGTTCATTAAAAGCGACCAATTTCACAATTAACAACACCATTATCGACAATCAGTCCAATTAAAACGATTTTGTAAAATGAAACCGACGAATGAGGTACTTATAAAAATGATCATCGGACGAATTTATTCCATTGAATTCGTATTGGAAACAATAACCGCTAGTTATTTTGTGTCAGTGTTAAATGAATTGCATTAAATCCGGTGACAAGCGATATTCGACCGAAACTCGAGTTATTAATAAAGTTTATAGGTGAATTTTGCTTGACAAATTTTATTTTCGGTTGTTAATTTAGCTGGTTTTTAGTGTGATTGTGGTGGGTGGTTGGTTCATTAAGGTTTTGGGATTCTTTAAAATCGCCATAATTATGTACTGAATGAGCTTTTGTGTATTTTTTATATACAATGTTCTTGGGTTCACAGTATCTATATTTTTTTAAGTCTTCACACATTTGCAGCTCAGTTGCTTCCATAATTATTCAATGCTGTAATGTGAAAAAATACGAAGAAGAATATAAGAGAGTACCATATGTGTAGGTTGATATTGTATTTTGGCAGTTCTGTATCCCGCACACAGACAAAGTCACGGGTAGCAGCTAGTTAAACCAATAAAAATGCATTTACTTTAAACTCAATAAAATGCATTATATATATATTAATTCGAATAAAATTGTATACGAATAAAGTTCTGAGAAAGCGCAAACGCTAACCAAAAAGTTTGAACAATCAACAGAATCAAAGAATATCGTGATTCCGAACCATTCGATTGCCCCATTTTAAGAATAACGACTAAACTCAGTTTACGCTTTCGCCCGAGTAAAAGCACCCATTGCATATTGTTGCGAGTTTTATTCTCTTTGACTAAGTTCCGATTGTACACCGCAATGCGCCGGGACCGCCTTAAAAGTATTAAGAGCAATCACAATAAACCAAGACTTAAGTTTGCGCGAACTTTCGTCTGTGTAACCGATCCTTTGGGAAGTTTAACATATTGAACGATATACGGAACTTTTTTCATAATCCCCAGTATGTGGACGTTTTAATAACGGTGAAAGTTTTTTAATTAGATTTTAGAAGATTCCACATTTATATTGTTGAGATGAGATCGTCAATTGTCATGTTACTGGTAGATTTATGTTCTCTTTAAATTGATAGTTCCAATGCTTTACTAAGATTTCTTTATATGTTACAAAAGCGCACAAGACTTGATTACGTATGTTCTTTCAAAGTACACACAGAACCAACATGCTACTTTGTATGATAAACTGTTCTTCACCCCCCAGGCCACCACTTCGTATATACCCTTATCTCTATCAAATGTTTAAGTTTATAATGACGTGACAATTATTAATACTCTTGTTACAACAGCGACTATATTAGGGAGAGATACGCTACTAAAACAATAACTACTGCTATTGTTCCACGACGATATCTTTGGGGATGATTAATGTAGCAAGGTTGAAGTTGCTCATATCGCGCCCTTGCTAATCTCTTAGAAAACCCGAATTAACTGGGTAAACAACAGACGTATGAAATGACTGGCTGTTTCTTGTGGTTTCAACGTTTCGAGGATAATAGGAAACGCACCTGGATAAGATATCCCAATAATAATATAAATGCGAAAGTTTGTGAGGATGGATGTATGTGTATGTGTTACTCTTTCACGCAAAAACTACTGGATGGATTTTGATGAAACTTGGCAGTTATATAGTTTATACATTAGAATAATACATAGAAAAAAAGAAAATACATTTATTGACACAAGACCACACATGAAATATGAATTAGTAAAATAACAGAAAAAAAATATGCCAAATAAACCCAAATCAGCATTAATGCCTGACACATAAATAGGCTACTTTTTATACGGGTGCGGGAAGTAGTTCCCTCGGGAAGCGAGTAAAACCGCTGGCGAAAGCTAGTGAAATATAAACATGAATTATACCTATGAGTCGTGGTGATGTATTGGTTAAGTCAAGTACGAGAGTACAGGTTCGATGATGATGATGATGAGACGTAAATAGCAATGCAACGTTTCTAAGTTATAATTGTGATTTTTCAAGGATAATGGTAAAACATAAAGGAAAAAATCATTGAGAAAAATTGGAATTAAAAGGTGTGTAATCATCAAACTGAACAGGCGTATTAACGCTTATTCCTTTAGCATACCTGTAACAACGGCTTGTGCTGTGCAGTTCTCATAATATCCTTAAAACCATACCCTTTTTTGTGAAGAATGCTCTATCATATCCCAGATTTTTGTAACTCCAACCCGTTGAAATTACTTGTCGTTTTTGCAATATAAAATAGTGGACATGACTTTACATCACCATGTTTCTCGACGTCATGATTCTGGCAAGAGATTTTAAGACAACATTTTTAAAGTTTTCGCTCAAAAAGATACGGCAAGTTCTTTTTATAGTTAAAAAAACTTGTTGTTGTCCCACTGCACCTTTTTGTTGATTAAGTTTGTTGTGAGTTGCAACAGTTTACCGTCCTTGGGACACGGGTGTCATTGTTTGTTATTTTTATTCTCATGTACTTTAGATAAGAGGATAGGAACTGAAAGTGGACAGGTTTTATTTGAACGGGAACATACATTTTAGTCTAAAGGAATTGTTGGAATATTTCAATAAGATATTTTTATTATTCTGTCCTTTATTGAGTCACCTGCTTGTATCTCAAGAACCTTACGTATTATTGTTGCCGCTATATTAACAAATACTGAAAACTACAACAAAACAAATATTTAAGAGGCTCCCAGTTAAGAAACGTGATTCTTTGTAGTTAGTATAGAACGCTGCGTGCTCGAGTCCGACTCACAATTGGCTGACGAACAGTCTTAGAGACTGTTGAAAAAGTAGCCAAGTGCAAGCTGAACATTATAATTTGTACGTAACAAAGTTCTGAAACATACCAAACCTTAAAAGAATTATTACAGCACAGCAATAGTCGTGCGTGCATAGCTTTTACCGTCAACAAACAACATCATCGCTCTTCGCACAGTGTGTCAAAATTACCCCCCTGCAGACAAAATATCAAGCCACTTCGTTTTCAATTTTTCCTTTGTTATTACAATAAAGTCTGGAGTATTCAGAATATGGTTGGCAGTAAAATGAAAACAGCAACGTCCTGGCCAGAAGCCAAGGATGTAATGTGGATAAAGTGATTCTATACCCAAATACTAAGGAACTTTAACTGTAGTGCAAAAGTGACATTACCTAGGTCTCCCCACAGGGATGCAGAAAAAAAATGGTGAAAATTATCAAAAGTTAGATTAAATAAGTTTTCGAGTCGACGGTAATACGAAATGGTTTCATTTGGAGCGACTCGCTAGTGTAATGTGGATTTTTGATTATCAAATTGTAGTTTTGTGTAAGGGTCGGTGGTGGAGAATGTTCAAGTAAATGTGGAATGTTTCGAAGTCAAACTTTCTTTTCTTTAGTCTCTTGAATTTTCAACAAATAAATTCTTGGTAATATATAATTTATGTCCGATACTTTATTTAATTACAATCTGCTCTTTAGTGCATTTGTAAAAACAAGAGTTAGTATAAATGACAACAATGAAATATACTTGCTTAGTGTATTTATTTGGCATACAATCAAAATGTATGCCAGTTAGGAAAAAGCTAAGCTTTTCTCAATTATTTATTATTTCATCTTCCTATACAATCATTTTATTTCTTTCGCAATATGGTAGCTCAGACCGACTGAATTTATCGCACAGATAAAATGAAAACGGCCATCCAGGGATTTCCTCAACTAAAAATAGTACAGCGCCACAAAACAACTGCTAATTAACGAAATTACTTACACTCCACTAGGTATACGAATGGAAAAAGCAAAAAAATTGCCAGCGCCGTTTTTTCCAACTCCACTCGGTAAACCAACGGTCAGTCGCCGTGGGTACACTGGGGAAATCTGCTCCTACTGATTCAATAGATTTTTTTATATACCCCCTTACATACACTTCGTTAAGTTTAAATAACAATAGACCCATAAATGTACCTATACTCTATAAAATAATATCGCTTATAACAAACCCTGACATAGAACGAGGGTTCCGTATATATATTGGTTCCAACCTGATCACGGGATTACAAAAAAACAAGGTTGTATTGGTTTTGTGGCTTATGTTTTAATTGCTTGGGAAATGTTCAGGTGGGCTGGCTAAGCTAAGGTGGTTCATTTATTTTTTTAATTTATTATTCAGTTTAGATTTAAAATGAATTATGTTCCCTTGTATATATTTTTATTTACACCCATTAGGTAAATGCGGTAGTGATTTAAGAATTAGTAAAAAAAGGTTTATGTTTTGTATTTATCATATTAAAATGTATAACATAGCACCTACACGAATTAAATAGGTAATTTCTATTGAAATACCAGGAATATCATATTACATTTAAAATTTAATAGTGAACCCTAAAACAGAGCGCATAAAATATGTACGCAACTAGAATTATGTTTGGCCGGTTAATATTTGCTCTATACACTATTCAGACAAACTAAATATTTACACGAATCATTGGAAATAGAGAAAAATCAGACAGGAGTGTATTAGGGTTAATAGGCATTATTTCAGTGCAAAAACCTTTTATTCCGATGTTATAACTTTTTTCTTCTTCCATCTTGCTTTTTCCTATTGGAATTTGTATTTCCACACTATTTCCAGCCAGTGCTGCATATGTTTCATGAGATTATGACAAAGATTCCTATAATTACACGCATAGATAGTTATGATACAATTGTATTCAGATAATTTTCATCAATAACATCATAGTACCGGTCTTCCTATATTAGGTTTACCTGCTATTCATTATCTGCCTAGACTTTTCTCAAGTACGTTGAAAAGGTTTTCAGTCTAATTGGGTGCAATTGAGTGACATGGAATGATTATTTGACCTCCTTAACCCAATTATAAGGGCAATTACGCTCACCAAGACTGTTGATAAACAGTCTTGAAAAATTGGATGGTAATTATTGACATAAATATTTTATTCTAAACCATGGAGTACATCGTGATCACAGCTTGACGATGGCGAAACGTTACCCATGTTACGCGAATTGGCCCCAGTTTTATGTTAGAAGTGCTGACTAGACCTAATAATGTAGTTAGCTAAACATCTCCCATGAGTGTAGTTAGTAGTATCTAACTTAGGTGTTATGGGTCATAGAGCGATGTAATTAATTACTTATTCCCAAAGGGTTAAAGATCACTGTTGCTAAATTATTTTAGCTTTACAGTTTCACTTTTTTTTTAGATAAAAAAAAATGTTTTATCTTAGAGATGATTTTTATTCTCTAGGGATAGGAACAAAAGACACGAAAATATCATAAAATACCATTTTTATCTTCTTAAACGGATCTTATTATAATTTAATCATGATTTTCGAAGAAGTTTTCTTTTATCGATAATGAGTTTTGTAGACGAACAACTGTTTTTGACATGTAATTATAAGTTGTTTCGTCGATAAAAATTACAGTCACACAAATAGATATTTTAAAGTTTGCTTATTTTTATTTGCATAAATTCATGCACAATTTATTAAAAAAAATCTTTTTGAAAGTAAATAAATTACATGTATTTAATCTATGTTTTGTTGCAGCAAATATTTCAATAGACTTTTTATGATTCTATTATTTTTAGAAACAAAAATTTCGATGTTTGTTATATTTTATTAACTTTATTGAAAACTAGCTTCTGCCAGCGACTTCGTTCGCGGATCATGTCGCTTATGCCAGCGATAGTGCGTTTTCCCAACATTTCCCTTCACTGCTCTGCTCCTATAAATTGTAGCGTGATGAAAAGTATACTATAACCTGCCCAGGAGTATGAAATAATTCTACCAAGTTTCGTTAAAATCCGTCCAGTAATTTTTGTTTCTATTACGGTTATACAGACAGACAGACAGACGGACAGACAGACAAAAATTCTACTGATTGCATTTTTGGCATCAGAATAGATCCCTAATCACCCCCTGATAGTTATTTTGGAAATATATTTCATGTACAGAATTGACCTCTCTACAGATTTATCAGGGGGCACGGCAGTGCCCCCGCCAAGTCAAGCAGAAAAAAGCGGCACGGCCGTACCATCCTTTACTCGAAGCAATTCAGGC
>NWSH02000537.1:2956884-2983635 GCA_002382865.2 Heliothis virescens
AACTAGCTTCTGCCAGCGACTTCGTTCGCGGATCATGTCGCTTATGCCAGCGATAGTGCGTTTTCCCAACATTTCCCTTCACTGCTCTGCTCCTATAAATTGTAGCGTGATGAAAAGTATACTATAACCTGCCCAGGAGTATGAAATAATTCTACCAAGTTTCGTTAAAATCCGTCCAGTAATTTTTGTTTCTATTACGGTTATACAGACAGACAGACAGACGGACAGACAGACAAAAATTCTACTGATTGCATTTTTGGCATCAGAATAGATCCCTAATCACCCCCTGATAGTTATTTTGGAAATATATTTCATGTACAGAATTGACCTCTCTACAGATTTATCAGGGGGCACGGCAGTGCCCCCGCCAAGTCAAGCAGGAAAAAGACAATCAATTTTAGTTGTACTGCAACTAAAGAACTGCAAAACATTCCATTAAAACTAAAAAGTAGAAAATAAATAATAGTTTAAAAAAAAATAAAAAAAGTTATTAACAAAATAATTCAATTCAAAGTAAAAAGCGTGGGGTGCTATAAGAGAAATGCTATGAAAATGAAGTAAAATGTACCCCACGCTTTTTGCTTTGTATTGAATTCTTTTGTTAATAACTTAAATTTTATTATAATGTTTATTTGAGGTAATTAATTATGATTGATTGTCCGACCTTCTACTACTGTAATAAAAACTCTTTGTCATTAAAAAATATTTTCTACTTTTTAGTTCAGTTAGCAATAAAAGCGTGTTTTNCTCTTCTTAAAGGACCTTCTGTCTTTAGTTATTACATACGTTTAACAAATAGATCGACTTGGTCATCGCATGAAAACACAATGAATATTACAATTATATTAGATTCTTTAGTCTATCGCGCCTCACGCGATTGAAATTCTCGAAACCAATTCATTAATCGGTACTCTTGTTTGCAATTGAAGTTTCAGGAGCATTAACTTCTTTAAGATACTCACCTCAATCATCATATCCGGAAGGACTCTGGTGAGGAATTAGGTTGCTGGCCCGTCGTGCTGTGTAGTGTGATACATACTAATAACCAAATCATGCGATGTCCAAGTCGATCTATTTGTTAAACATATGTAATAACTAAAGACAGAAGGTCCTTTAAGAAGAGACTAAATAGATTAACCGACTTGGTATTGCATGGATCTCACAACTTTTTACGGTAGAGATACTGAGCTGCGAGACTTGGGTTTTTTACAGGATGTTTTTAATGGCATTATAAGTATATAGATATAGATAGGGGACTTTTATTATGAATAATTTACAGCACAAAACATCAGTCAAATATCCCTACAGCATAGAAAACAGCCATACATATATAACATTAATTGTTCTCTGTACATACATACAATTGCGATAAAACATAAGTATCACCTTAAAGTAATATAAACTATATAGAGCGAGGTCTTAACAGTAAGAATTGTCCAATTAATTATGTGAAGGCGGAGTCGCGGGAAGATAATAGCGCAAATCTGCGTGTTATACCCTTGGGGTGCTGACGGAGTAAAACCTACTGTTTGCCGCGTCTGGATCGTGGGGACACACGGGTAAGTAAGACAACAAGCCAGTTGAAAAATAAGAATTATTCAAATTATCTGATAAACAACGGAGATATGCGCGACCTAATATAACAAAATACAAATCTCTGAATTCAGAACTTCCTCTTTTTTGGGAAGACGGTTAAAAATAAAATGTAGAAGTAACCATGTCTCCGATTTGATAAAAATTAATAGTTCCTTGCAGGTCCTGAAAATATAATCTGGTACAAAAGTTCACTGGTTTCAATGTGGTATTGAACACAATATTCTTACTGTTGTGATTGAAAATGAAATGATTTGTTAGTATATAGTCATAAAAAATATATAGTAATCATCATCATCTGCCTAGCCTTTTCCCAACTATTTTGGGGTCGGCTTCCAGTCTAACCGGATGCAGCTGAGAACCAGTGTTTTACATGAGAGCGACTGCCTATCTGACCTCCACAACCCAGTTTACCTGGGCAATCTGGCACCCTTGGTAAGACTGGTTGTCAGACTTTCTGGCTTCTGACTACCCGTAACGACTGCCAAAGACGTTCAAATGACAGCCGAGACCCACTGTTTATCGTGTCTTCCGAAACACGGAAGAACTCGTTAATAGAGAAAGTATGGTCACCCATCCACGGACCGACCGCGCCAAGCGTTGCTTAACCTTATGATCGTTCGATCCGCGCGGCTTTGACTTAGCCACGAGCTCTTAAAAAAATATATAGTAATATGTCATGAAAAAAAAATACCGTGGGCTACCTTACATTAATATGCCTTAAGTAAGGGCTGCTGAATAATAAATCAGGAAACAAATTGAAAGATTAACTGACTGTTTATTATATTCGAAGAACCTACTTCTCAAGCGGTTGTACTAATGGGAATCGCCCGTATGTACCTATCAGCACTAAGGTAGCAAATTCCATTTAATTCGCGTTATAATGAGAAGCGGAGCTGAAAATTATCTAAACAAACGAATAAGTTTAGAGTAAGTTTAAATTATTAGAGCATAACTAAACGATGTTTTAGTCATGTTACATGGAACAACAGAGATGAGCATACCGCGTGTATATTATGGTTATCTGTATAATTAGAAGTACCTATAATAATTATCTTTACTTATTATACCGGGAACAAGGTGTTCGTTGGCTTTTGTTGATATTTAACTGTTGTTGATAGGCGGAAAGGAGATGTAATAAGGTAAGAAGAAGCTTTCTTCTATTGTGATAAAGTTCAAAATCTACTGACGAAATTTGACAGCTTGAGGTAGATGATGTGTTGTCTGAATATATCTTTAAAAAAAAATATTATTTGCGACTTTTGCTATGATAAAGCTATATAATATATGGTCCAAAAATAAATGTGCCGTTTTTATTGTACTTACTTATTTCTGTATACTACTATTATACTTATTTTTTTTAATACATAATATACAGAAATAACATTGTATTGATTAGGAAATGTAAATAGCAAACAAGAACATTTTGTACGAAGGGCGGCTAATACAACAAGCTACATCTCTGAAACGTAGATTTCAGACACCAATTAAAATTGTATAACGAACCTCATTGGTATTAAATTCACTGTAATATTAAAGTAGATACGCTCACGTTCCATAATGATTTCATATTTTTGCCAAATGAGGTATCATTTCAATTAAAAAAATATATAAAATCTTTGGTTCCCGGATCAATTTATTTTACTAATTATTCGTATTGTTCTTATATTTTGTGGAAAGGTATTTTTTTATTAGTATTTCTTAGTAGAGATATTCTGATAAACTGAGTCTTTAGTTGATAGGTACCTTATTAGTATAATTGTAATTCGGAATCAGTCACTGCTATCTACATCTTTCATTGAAAGTTCATTGATAAAGGTTAGAAATCGGTCAAAAATGTTATCCTGTACTTAATAACTTTTATCGGGAAATCATTTGAACATTCAAAATAGTATAATATATCGTACCTGTACGAAAAATGATTTTAAAACAATTCTTTCATCAAATAACTATTTTTCAATTATTGTATTAGTTTTTAGGGTTCCGCACCAAAGGGTAAAACGGGACTCTATTACTAAGACTCCGTTGCTGTCTGTCTGTTTGTTTGTCTGTCTGTCTGTCTCCAGGATCTATCTCATAATCCGTGATAGCTAGAAAGCTGAAATTTTCACAAATGATGTATTTCCGTTGTCGCTATAACAACAAATACTAAAAATTAAAAAAATGAATATATTAAGGGAGTCCCCATACAATAAACGTGTGAAACCGCAAAGTATATCTTTGTTATTCATAATACAAAATTATTTTTTTGTTGCCCGAAAAATGTTTGTATTTTGGCTAGTTGTAGGTAATAAATACGTTCATTTTTCATAGATGGTACGGAACCCTTCGTGCGCGAGTCCAACTCGCACTTGGTCGGTTTTTTATTTTCAAATAAACCTTGGGTTCTGTATGGAACGGTACTTAAAGATTAAAAAACGTCACACTAGTTAAACGGTTCCTTGATTATTCATAAAAGTCATACCTTTTACACGAAATAAAGATAAAAACGCCATATAATTTAATAATTGGTACTTAAGTCATAACTCGTGCTTGGATTACGAAAATTTAGGGTTGAAAGTTTAGAATACAATGCTGGTAAGGTCTTAAGTTAAAAGTCGCAGAGGGATACATTCATTATTTCTTCTAAGCTCCTTTCTATTCACTAGCGATGGGGAGGTTTTTTTAGATGCTTTTTAGTCTTGGTTATTATAAACTAGTTTCCACCAGCGGTTTCACCCGCGTCCCATGGGAACTACTCCGCGCACCCGGATAAAAATTAGCCTATACCTTTCCTCGATAAATGGGCTATATAACACTGAATGTACATATAATAGATTTTTTCAAATCGAACTAAACCCGAGATTAGCGCGTTAACCAAACAAACTCTTCAGTTTTATAATATTAATATAGATACTAAAATTATTAATATTAATTATTTTGTTAAAAAAAAGTAATTTTCCTTCAAAGAAAATGTCTTTTGAGAATATTTTTACTATTTTTAAGAACTTAGAGAAAAGACCCGAAATTATTTACATTTTCTTAACTATTGATTGACAGATTGGATGGATTGAATATGAAGAGCATATGGATAACCTCCAAAAGACTCAATAAACAGTTAGCACTATAACTAAACCCTCCTAACTGGATTACAGTTCCGAACACAATAAATCACCAATCCATTTCTATAGGGTATCAGTTTGATCCATTACCCCCTAGCCTTCAAATTACGATACCCCACTTCACAATTTATGGAAAGTTAACTTTTGTCAAAGTTCTGCAACTATTACCATTGGCTTGGGGCCTTCAAACTGTGGCTACTCCTTCGAACATCTGTAGGTAACTTGGTGATTCACTTTAGAAAAAGGTACGATAGTTTTCTATTATATTTTCATTGCTTAATGATGTGGAAGGGTTAGAATAACACTTGATTTTTCTCGTAATTCTTTTAATTTGTAAAGTAAAATCAGGACTGTTAATAGCTTTTTTTTATTAAAAGTAGTATGAGCGGTGTTGTTAGATTTAAATATTAATCATCTCTACTTAATTTAAGTGTTATACACAACACAGCCACACAAGTACACGTAATTTTTTTTTAATAGCCTTTTTTTTATTGTCCCACTGCTGGGCACAGGCCTCCTCTCAAATTGAGAAGGATTGAGCGTTAATCACCACGCTTGCTCAATGCGGGTTGGTGATTTCAGACTTTATAGTCCAGGTTTCCTCAAGATGTTTTCCTTCACCTTTTATCAGCCATTGGTGTCTAAGACATACTTAGAAAAGATTGCATTGGTACTTGCCTGACCTGGAATCGAACCCACCACTCATACTTGAGAGGTTGGTGCTTTACCCACTAGGCCACCACGACTTACGTAAATATTGTAATAAAAATAAATATAGAAATCTTTATTAAAAAAATATATATACCTAAAGCGCTAAACGTGAGTTTGGCAACTGTTTGCACCATTAAATATTTAATAAAATGTTTTTTTAATCGCTACAACTCGCTTTTGTTTTGTACCATGCAATAAGGCAACAAAAGTCTAAAGTCCTGCACTCCTTCAAAATGTTCTACGAACAATTTAATCAAGATATCAGTGAGATACTGCAATCTTGTTTATAACTAAAATTAACCAAAAAACATAATAGACGGACTCATAATTTTTATCCAAGTTACTACGCTTATAAAAGTTTTAGGATGAACGAACTTCTTTTGTTCTCCTTAATTTATATTAACTTGTAAACTAAAGATATTATTTATGTCTCATTGATGCTTTTTCTTTTAGGATAATAAATTATTATACTTATGGAATAGCTATCTATCGTTAATTGCTAGTTATAACTATGGAATGTAATGGATAACTATGGAATAGCTATAATATGGAAAGCGAGGGCGGGCAGCTAGTAATATATAAAATTAAGTATTTCAATCAAAGTTTTCCATCGAAAAATCGGGTCAATAAACGGGAACAGAGGCTAGGCGTTTTTGATTTTCGATTTCATGGCTTTTTTCGGCTAAATTTGAAACTACTTGGACATTACCGAAATGAAAGACTGAAGTTGAGACCAACTAACAACCAATTATGTCTTGGGAAATCCAAAGTTTAATTTTGAAAATGTTCTGCTCATATATGTTAGTATACCTACTATCGGCCAATTTCATAAGCTATAGGTAGCATTCTAGATAGCTATTCGACAGATCATGCCAAAGAAAAGTTGTGCAAATTCAAAACATTTCTATGGCACTAAGTATGTATCAGATAGCTTTATCTCGAACCTGTGAAAATGGGCGCATGTATTCATAATTTATGATAACGATATAAATTGGTCACCAACTAAATAAAATATATGCAAGATGGTTATTACGTATCGATTTATTTTTATATTTGTCATTAATTTTATATTTGTTTTTATTCTGGACAGTGAAAGCCAATCTCGCTTAAGTGACGGAAGCTGTATAACGTAGAATGACGTGTAAAAGCAGGTTTTAAAACTTTTTTTATGTGTTTTGTGCTGAGTGTATTTACTTACCACTTTTGAGTGAAATTGTGAAGCATTAATTATTCCATAAACTACCATAATGACACAGGTTTATTGTCATAAATGTTAAGCCAACTATTGATTATTTCTTTATTCGTATATTATATTTTTAAATGGAATAAAATAGCCTTAAATATTACGTAAAAAAAACGATATTCGGTACATTATCGTTATGATATCTATCTCACCAAAGTTAAAAGAAATAATTTGCAGATCCAGCAAAATTATTGTGATTGTCACAAAATATTGTACCCTTGCAACATTAACATCAATAAAGAAGACATCTAAGTAAAGAGTTGAATAAAAATTGATAGGATGCTACACAAGGTTGTATTGGTACTAAATAACCACAACTGCTATTAAAATTTGAACTCTAACGTCTAAAATATAAGGTTGAATATTCTCAGAAGGTGTGCTCCCAAATATACTTATGTACGTAAATAAAATGTGTCAGAGCTCCGCGCGGCGTGTTCGCTAGTAAGGTTTAATAACGTCGGTTTAATCTCACGGACTTCAATATACTGGATAGTATAGTCACATGGTCTCATGCTGGGTGATTTAGTGCATCACCGGCTGTTTTTTGAAATGAGAATTAGTAGCAGTTTCAATATACGCAGCGGATAACTTGCGAGTTTCACAGAGTAAAAAGTGCTCTATTTTTATTCTAAAAAAAGTATAATTTTAATTATTTCAAAATGAAAATAACAATATCTGTCATGGAATTTATTTTTTAGTAACATGACATATGATACGTTGAAATTCAAATAATAAAGTCTGGCCTGTAACCAGAACAACGAACCAATCCAAATTTTACACTGCGTAATGCGTTGTACTTAATATTTTTTCGGAATAATAAAAGGCGCAAGATAATTATTTATTTTACGGATCACATTAATTTACAATATTCTTCACTATAATCTACAACATAGAAAGCCAATTAATTATTTCATCACATACAAATGCACTCACCAAAAACATCATAGGACATTCAAACGGCCATACAATCAGAATTTGATATCAATTTGGTAGTTATGCAAAATTGAAAATCATGTTTAGACTAGCTGTCACGGTCCATGATAGTAGCCATTAAATCTGAGCTGGTTTGAACATGTTTGTGCGATAAATTATCTAAATAGACGTATTAAAGGTTTGGTTACAGATCAGAGCTGGTGAACATGACGTGTGGGGCCGCCACTGACGGGAGCAAATCAAATGGGGTAATTGTGTTTTGGTTTTGACTGCATGTTTGGTATCTACTGTGTTTATACTGGTAGCGGGCAATTAATTAGGTACTGCAATTCAATTCAATAGATTCAAAGCTTGCAATAAAAAAATTCGTTAAACATTTTTAGGTAGGTAATATAATTCAAATATGTGACGATTAAAACGTGACCAAAAAGATACATACTAGATTCAAGAACACAGTTGTATACGTTTTATGTTAATAGTATATTGACCAAACACTATACACCCCTGGGACTAAATATATGGACCGAAGATATAAGTGTTTCAGGATTTGTTCAATCCAGAATAATCATGAGTTGAGGAGATGAGTATGGTACCCATAGAATTTAACTTGGCAAGAAAACTAAATATAAAATCCCATTCTGTTATAAACTAAAAATGTAAGTATCTACCTAATTGTGAATTTATTGAAAATGCAAAATATTTAACATTTAACCCATCAATCCGAAAGTTATTCAAGTACGAGTAGTTTCCCGAAATACAAATAAAATCCCGGAAACAACCAACTCCACAATAACTTAAAACAAGCAAATAACTGTTATTGTTAAAAGCACTAACTTTAAGCTTCCAAGAACAGCAATTTATTATTATTTACGACTACCAACTACCTACACAAAGGCGAAAATAATTTCAATTATTTTAATAGAGCAATTTCGTTATTAAGTCGTCCCCTCAAATTCGTGCTGTACATAATTATTACTATCAGTATATTAGTCCTGTGGTATCTCTTTCAAAGGTATTAAATTTTGAATGAGGCTTTGGCCTAGCAATTTAATCACTTTGGTAACGGCCGTCTCTACTCTGTTGGGTATATATTTTAAATTGCAGCTACTAAGTATTTAGTCAAATGTGTAGATATTAATTATGCTTATCTACCAATGCGTAAGGTAGTGGTGAAGATACCAGCGCACATATACTTCTTCAATACAATTTTACGTACAGACAACAGCAGGTCACAGTTTCCGAATCTGTCAAATTTTACATCAAACATTAACCTTCTACTATTGAAATAAAGTTGAAAATCTATTGCAGAAATTTGACAGATTGTGGTAACTTGATGTCTGTTGACAACAGTAAAATAGAGTGACTCTATTGCCATCAACAAGGCTTTTCATAAATTCTAAATCAAAAGTGTGCATCAAATCTAAGAAACAAGGTGACCTTGTACTTACCATTTAATGTATTTGAACATTGAAGTTTGGACCCCTGTTGGTCCAAAGTTCACAAAGAAGGTTCGTAAGGTATGTATGTATTAACTGCCTCGTTGGTCTAGTTATCGCATAGCCGACTGCTATGCACCAGGTCTCGGATTCGATTCCCAGGTCAGGCCGAAATCGCTTTGTAGGTTTTAGAAACTTTTACAAAGCAGCCCGGAGTTGGGAAGTTGTTGATTGATACACCCGTGCATCGGAGAGCACACTAATGTCGATCCTGCGCCTAATCTCTCTCCGGTCGTGTCGGATTGCCGTCCCATCGGGTTATGAGAGTGAGGGCAAAATGTTCGTGCACTATAATATGTCTTGCGCAGCTGGCTGATCTCCATATATGAGAACAGCCTCCGTGGCCGACCATCTGTTAGGACGCCATTATATCATGTAATACCTATTCAACAAAAGCCAAATTAATAATCCTTTTAACATTCACATTAAATTAGTGTCTGCATTTTCAGTAATATGTATGTTGTAATTGGCATACAATCCCCTGAAACATCAGCTCATTGTAATGGAGTTAACGTGCCAAAATTCATAATCTCATGGGCACATTTTCGAATTAATCTTCCGAATTATACTGTAGTGCGCAAAAAGAGTTGTTCTATACTACCATGGGCCAATTATATTTGGCAAATAGCGGCAAATTGGCCATTTGCGGTATAATACCTTCCGTTTTTTAGTTAATTGAGTTTTTTTGGTGCTTTTGAATGCTGGGAAGAGTTTGGTAATGAGTTTAAAGTTATTTATATTGCGTTTGATATTGAAATTGTTAAACAATTGAAGGTTAATAACACTAATGCTCAATGTCATGTTCCCACAACTCCACCTTAATGTCGTGGAGAGTAAAAACATTTTGCATCAGATTAAGCTATCCATATCAGATTCCAAAAACACGTTGAAACTTTTTTTTAAATTACTCATACATTTTTCAGTATAAAAATGCTGAATTAATAATCGCTCTACGCAGCACGGCGGCGGCTGAAATAATACAAGCGCCACGCTACCTGCGTACGTACTGTAATTTTAAATACTTATTTCACCTTTTTATTTAATTACGAGAGCTTGTTGCGAAATTTAAAATGTGTAGGCCAGATGACCGAAAACCGTCCTTCCTTAATGTAGGCTAAATGGGCATTTTATTTTTGTGAAATTTTAATCGTAAATCGGCTCACACAGGAGAGTAAACTGCAAAATAATTTTTAACAACAAAATGCGTGCTGGAATGAAGGATTTTTTCATTAAATTTTAATTAAAAAGGAATTGACGACTTAACCGCTATGTAGCCGGCGGAAAATGTAGCTTAATCAGGCGCAAGCTATCCTTTTATATTGGGTTTTCAGGTATGTCTGACAGGCATACAATGATGGGTTCATTTTCCCTTTTAACGGGTCGGCTACTAACATTCTTTAAATTAAGTTCTTATGGATTCTGGAACGTTAATTGATTTATTATCTAGTCCATTTGACAAATCAGATCTTGAAACTGGTGTAAATATAACTTATATATTGAGTGCTACATTATAAGCCATTTAATAATTCAATTTTACAACAGTCACAAAGGCGGATAGACAATATTGACAAATGAAGCTGACCACTTAAATATCCACATTATTGCCAATAATGTTTTACATGCAATTACGAAATTGTGCGCGATCGTGCGTCTACTTCGCTCTACCATAAATAGTTTAAATATTTTGTCAAAATTAACGTGTCCAATTTAAATTTAAATTTAAATTTAAATGTCCAAATTTAAGTTAAAGTTATTTATAACATTAGTTAAAGTTAGATATTTTTTTATAAGATAGACAGGTAGGATCAAGGTTTCAGATTTCATGATTACTTTTGTTCGTATATATAAAGTAATCATGAAATCTGAAACCTTGATCCTACCTGTCTATCTTATAAAAAAATATCTAACTTTAACTTTATATTTGAACTTAGATTTTATTAGTACACAATAGAGTACAATTTTCATAAGCAGTACCTACACAGTGCAACATTAATTATCGAAAATATCCTTTTACTAACAAACTAGGAGAACTTGAAATTATTAGACACGGCAGACATCGACAGTCTATTAATTAAATCGGAACGGAAATTCTGAAGTAATTAATGAAAGCCCATTTGAGTGAGGTTTTACTACGGTTCGAGGGAGGTGCGATCGAATGCTGTTGAACTCAAGATGATCGGAATATTCACCTTTATGACTGGAAAATGGCGGCCATGTTCTGATAATTAAAAAATATCTTCAGTATTTTTTTTTCATATTTTTATTTTGGTGTGAACTCTTAGTGACTTTTCACTGGTCCCTAAGAAGGAGTCTTTATATTTTTGACCACTGGGGTAAAAAATACTGCCAAATATTATTACAATGTTAATAATAGGTACCTATGAAGTTACATTCACGTTTTTTTAGAACTACTCTGTGTACCCGAATAAAAAATAGCCTATAAATTATCTTAGACTAAAATAATTTTTCAAATCATGATGATCATGATTTCTGCAATCAACGCGCTCAAACAAAACAACTCTTCAGCTTTAAAATATTAAGTATAGAACTGATAAAATAAGTGTAATTGCTAACTGGGAGATCTTTGTACACGTACACTTTACTCAAACGAGGCTAAACGTTGCTCTTAGATGTATTTTCTAAGTTCACACACTTCTAAACTAATGAGTTTCTAACTTATCTTATATCTCAACTCTCTTTGGGTAGTTTAAAGTGTGCCAAATAAACCATTTGTAAGTTTTGCTCCATATTTAAACTTTTGCTTGAAAACTTTATCTTTATACTAGCTTCTGCCAGCGGTTTCACCCGCGTCCCGTGGCAACTACTCGGCGCACCCGGATAAAAAGTAGCCTATAGCCTTCCTCGAGAAATGGGCTATCTAACACTGAAATATTTTTTCAAATCGGACTAGTAGTTCCTGAGATTAGCGCGTTCAAACAAACAAACTCTTCAGCTTTATAATATTAGTATAGATTCATGTATGTTTGTGTACTGGTGATTGTTTTCTTTTAAATGTTTTCGATGATTTAGATCGTACTTATATACTGTACTATTCCAGATCAAGGTAATTTTTAAAGTTATTCCTGTTGCCACTAAACTTTAACAATACGGAGTTCCCGTACAACAAAAGTGATTTTTTACAGAACCCTTCGTATGCCAATCCGACTCGCACTTTTGCTGGTTTCTTAAGATGTACGTAGTAAGAGTCCAACTATGTGTAATACCAACAAAATGCAAATTACTTAACGTGGAAATAGTTTAAATGCTATACAGACACACACACTATCGCAAGATTACTCATCAATAATCAAAATCGATTAGGGTTGTCGCACACTACGCGATACAGTGTAGGTGCGGCTTCCGTTTGCGGCGAGTTCGTGTAAGCTGCATTAGTTGTAGTAGTGGGCACGTGGCACACCGAAGGGATGTGGCGTATGATGGTCAGTCTATCAAATTGAATAGTATCTTGATGGACACATCATGGCTTCATACGTATCAGGTATGTAGTGATGCTTGGTTGTAAAGAGGATAAAATGAGGGTGTGATTTACATTTTCTATTTCTATAGATAAATATTCTGATTTATCTAAGTATCCATTAATTTATATCATAACTAGCTAGCTTTTCCTAGTGTTTTAACCGGCTTCCAGTGTAAAGTACTCAGTACAACCAGTCATTCTTCTTTCCTCAATAAATATCTAACACTGGTTTTTTTTTCAAATCACAGTAGTTCAAATGATTGCTGTATTTCGCCTCACCCACATATTGTCGTATGTTTACAGCACTTAGACAAAAATATCGACAAGTAGCCAAAATGAAACAACTCACAGAAAAAAAAATGGAATAATCTAGATCTAATAAATAAAACATTTTAAAATAAAACCCATTTATAAGGTATAATTAATCCAACTCAATCACCCTTGTGATCGGGAGCAAAGGGCGTTTTGTTAGAAGATTAGCGGGAGCGGATCAATGCGCCGTTTGTGAGGACGTATCAATTATGAGCTTAAAATACTTCGTCCTAAGCTCGTTCGCTTTAGAAACCTTCCCCGGTTAGCTGGGAGTTAAGGGTTCATTATTTTCTTTTGTCTTTTAAATTTTTGCAGTATTTTTATATTTTTTCTTGATGTTGTCTTTAGCGGCGTTGAGCACTTTTTGTATGGGGAAAAATATATAAACTCGCGACAGGTATCACGTGACCGACAGATGTGAAACCAGTAAGTAAGGTCCTTAAGATATTTGATGGCGTTTCAAACATGTGAAATTTTGACAATAGTGGGCAGGCTTAGTAATTATCGTTTAAAATCATAGATGGGGTTTTGGTTTTTATTTTTATAATATGAAATGGTGCGGGAGTAGCTTTAGCTTACTGTAAAAAACTTTTTATTGCGAAATATCATAGTTTATACACTTACATTTGAATTGTAAGAAGTTTCGGAGTTAAACAAGGACATCAGAAATTACTTTGTGGGATATTATAACCGCCAATCATAAGATCACGCCTCAAATTGAATGTTAACTTAGGTAAAACATGAAAAAACCATTTTATATTTGAATTTCCCGCTTCTAGTGGTCGAATTCACCTTAAGAAAAATAACTAGGCATATTACTTCTGCCGATGCTGCGACATTGTTCGAAAGAGTTACACAAAGGGCTCCCGAAATAACACGGTGGGTTTTAATCAGTTAAAGTCGGAAAGTAGGGATAAAAACTGAGTTTGAGTATTTGCGAGAAAGGATAATCTACATATATGAAATACAGTAGCTTGAAGTATTTCAATAAAAATTTTACATTGCGAATTTATACTATTGGGAATTTCATAAAAGTCATTAAATATTATTGATACACAGAATTGTGATAAATCTGTTGTATATTTTAAGATAGATAAATTTATTGTAGAATCATGAGTTTTTTAAAAGCCTTATTAAGTAAATATTACTTCGCAGAAACAAAATAAGAAAATATTTTCTGCTCAACAGAGTAAATAAAAACAATGATTTAATTATTCATTAGCTCTAAGTAAGTCTGACTTTTAATTAGTTACAAGATATCTTAAATCAGTAAATAATAAACAATTTTACAGTCTATAGAATAATGTTAAAAGTTCGTAATTTTCTTTTAACTTCAGCTTATTACCTTCTCAATTTTCATTCAAGAGTGGCTTTATAAATGTTTTGACTATAGTTATATCAAACATGTATACCTAAGATTTTTTGCAGTCGCCGTATGAGTCGCAGTACGAACAAAAAGTTCTTAAGCTTAATTATAGGTAGAAATAATAAAATTAATATCTTTTAAAACTCAAGCTCTCATATCTAACCATTTATAAGCAACGACGACGTGAGACTCCTTTTAATATACGAAACTTCCTAAATAGTTTACCAAAACCATTTGATTGAAGTTATGAACATTGTTTTACCCATTTGCCATATTATGGAGACGTAAAAGCCATCGCGACAGATACGCCCCATTGTTCCAAAAAATAAAATGAAAACAAAACTTCGCGACACACAACATGTCCGTTCAAAGCCGAATTGTGGCAACTTTTATTGGTTTTATTCCAACTACCATCCAACTTTTCTGTTTCACATATCTATTGGGCCAACCAACTATTGGCTGAGTTGAATTGTGTACAGTAAATAGCTTGTTTTACTGGAAAACATCGAATTTCCTTCAGTGTTTTATTGGATTCCCTGTTATAACAAGTTTGTAAAGAAATTTTCTCCGTTTTAGGTACCGTTATTGTGGCGAAGTCTTTTTAAAGGGTGGATTCGAAATTGTTTTTGTTCTGACAGCTAACATGGAGTTGAAACAATAGATGGAATGTTTTCTATCAAATTATGGTAAACGGATTTGAATACGGCTTTGGAAATGAAATGTGCTGGGTACGTACAATGGTTATGTTTCGCATTCAGTTTCACAGCTGGCTTGATATTTGAAATTCCACGTCAGAGCCGTCAGGCGAATTTGAGAAAACTGTGACAGTAAGGCTCGTTATGTGATAAAAACCCAGCTCTGCCACTCGATCAAAAGAAGGTAATTAAAATTGAAAAGAAAAACGAAGTAAATGACCCATCACATTTTAGTATACATAGTTTTCAGTTACATTTCAAAGGTTTTTATTTCAAAGGAGATTTGGTTGCTCAATTTTTTCACATAAACTACAATAGTTGCAGATCATCTGGATAATGAAAAGGCCTTGTGATTTCAGTTGTGTAGTTACAAGCCTTTGTAAATATACACAAAGGACGTTCCCTGTTACATAGATATATCAAAGTTAGCTATTTGTTATTTACCGATCGGGGGTACGTCACTGATTGAAATCTGCGGCCTACTGGTCGGTTCTGTAGTACCTAAGTAAATATTTGTCTCTTTCGTAAAATAATGGAGTTCACTTAGGTATTAGGTTTTTTTTATTAATTTCTGTACAGTTAACCGAATTCATAAAATGAGATCCTCAGTTTGACCTATTTAAGTGTAATAATAATGTAAAAACGTAATCATCCAATGTCCCGAAGTAAAAAACAAACACTAATTTAATTCTAAAATTACTTTTCAATTCTAATTCAGGTACCTACTCCAGTTTTTAACATATCTGAAATCCGCAGTACCTAGAGTAAAAACAAAACATTTAATCGGTCTAAAAATAACAAGACAAAATATAGAAAGCAAGAAAAAAATATCGTCTATTTATTTCTTTCCACTTTGATCTAGAAACGGCTTTATTTGTCCACCCGTTCAAGTTGCTAGAACCACTCAGGGCGAATTGATATGATCTTAACAAAAGGGCCGCCAACCTGTTGCAGTTGGTGCATTTGTCATGTCTCAACGTCAGAAAGTATTATTTTTTTGCTACTAGTAGTTTATTAGTAGTAGACGTAGTTTATTAGTAGTAAGAAGTAGTTTATTAGTAGTAAGTAGTAGTTTGGATGTGTTAATGTTACCGTTAGATACAGACGCCAGTACATCAACCTACTACAATCTATCAAATTTCCTCAATAGATTTTCTACCTCATCAAAATAGTGGAAGGTTAATGTTTGATTGGTATTTTACGGATTCGGGTAGGTTGACCTGTTGTCGTCTGTACTCATGTCATTTAGCTAATACCTTCACTATACGACTGGCGTTTGTATGATTTCAATATGAAATAAGACTGCTTAATATAAGCATGTTCAATTTAGCGAAACATTTTTAGGGTTCCGTAGTAAACTAGGAACCCTTATAGTTTCGCCATGTCTGTCTGTCCGTCCGTCTGTCCGTCCGCGGATAATCTCAGAGACTGTTAGCGCTAGAAAGCTGAAATTTGGTACCAATATGTAAATCAACCACGCCGACAAAGTGCCAAAATAAAAAGTGGAAAAAATTATTTTATTAGGGTGCCTCCCCTACACGTAAAGTGGGGCGTGATTTTTTTTTTTTTTCAACCCTAACGTGTGATATATCGTTGGATAGGTATTTTAAAATGAATAAGGGTTTACTGAAATCATTTTTTGATTATGTTAGTACTTTCCGAAATAATTGCTCCAAAAGCCGAAAAATAGGCGTCCCCCCCCCTCTAACTTTTGAACCGCAAGTTTAGAAAATATGAAAAAAATCTCAAAAGTAGAACTCTACATAAACTTTCNACGTGTGATATATCGTTGGATAGGTATTTTAAAATGAATAAGGGTTTACTGAAATCATTTTTTGATTATGTTAGTACTTTCCGAAATAATTGCTCCAAAAGCCGAAAAATAGGCGTCCCCCCCCCTCTAACTTTTGAACCGCAAGTTTAGAAAATATGAAAAAAATCTCAAAAGTAGAACTCTACATTAACTTTCGAGGAAAATTATTTTGAACGTGGTACAGACAGCAGTCTTTGAGATATAGCATTTTTTTGGAAACCGCAAATAATAACTTTGTTATTCATATATTTGTATGAAAAACAAAGTTATTTTTTGTTGCCGAAAAATGTATTTTGGCTAGTAGTAGGTAATAGATGCGTTCAGGTTTCATAGAAAATGTTACGGAACCCTTCGTGCGCGAGTCCGACTCGCACTTGGCCAGTTTTTCATTATTTTTACCAACATGTTAATTGCAGTGTATGCAAATGGTATCAGATGTATTAAACGAACGTATTGAACCCAATGTAAAAAACGTTGAATGTCTATCTGTAATCAACTCGAATACGATATAAACGTTATTCCCGAAAATGGCTGTGAAAAGAAACCAATTAGCCACTTTCGTCACACCGACGCCTTTTCGTAATCCCCTGTAATTGTCTTAAATTAAAGCTTATATTTTCCAATTAACTTTTGTTACTTTATCCTGACAGTAGGAGGATATTATCAGTACCCGCCAGTATTTTGTTCCGATGTTCTTTTTACAAAATTATTGTTGGGTGTGTTTTGTTTCCACCAAGTGTAATTTGGTCCTTTCGTTTAAATGAAAACAAATTTTAAGAATTCTGCGTCTGAAAAAAAATTTTTATTTTGAAATCCCTATCAATCGTAAAAGTACTGCAAAATTGTATATTATCGAATTAATAGTCATATTTTTAATATTAAATATAGAATAGCTTCTCTATTATTCTGTTTGAAAAATTAAATCCTCCGTCTATCTTCTGACAATATCACAGACCTTAATATTAATGATTTATAGTTTGCCAAGGGAAATATAAAACAAGTCTCCACAATTTCTTGAAGGACCTGAAGAGCTGGGATCAATGATTAATGGCCCAAGATGTCCGCGCTAGACACCAGATTGTCAGCCTTGCTTAAGTCCCAAGCAATTTGTCTTATAGGAAAATGATCGGAACAATTACTTTTTAATTTATCCTCCACCGTACAAAAGAAACTGACTGAGAAATAAAAGGACTTAGCTTAATTTCTTCCATCTTATTTGAGCTCTTTACAATTTTTTGCAGAATCAAGTTACGTCGTCCTAAATTCAACTCACATCAAAAGGAAAAAAAATAAAGAAAAGAAACTTAAATTTGGAATTTTATCCACGTCTCACCAAATATTTTTTAAACTTTATTATTATTACAAGCACTTCCATTCCCATTCCTGCCAGCCCTTTGTGTCGGTTATTAAATGACCTTCTTTCAACGCAAACTCTTCGCAATCCTCGGCCAATTTCGTTCATTGTTCCCAAACCTCCCCATCCCTTCTAACGATGACACGATTAAAATTGTTTAAATGTTCCACATTCTTTTGCCGTACCTGTATCAGTTACACGCTACCCGACCTTCCCCTCGTACTTTATTTTTCGGATATTGATGGGGTTTTAGGGACGCGGTATTTTATTTTTCGTATATCGCGTGGGTTAATTTATAACGTTATTTGAGTTCAGTTTACGTAACATTTTAAATGGTGTACGTTTCTTGTTTACTTTTTGTGTTTACCTTGGTATATAAGTACCTACTTGATTCTATAGGTATTTGTTTGTGTTAGTATACTGAACTTACATCTGCATAATAAATATCGACTTAGGTAAAGTTAAACCATATTTTTTTTTGTAAAAAGTTCCAAAATGTCTGATTACCTATATTATTATCAGCTAAGTTATCATGGGTCAATCTCCTAACGACACATTCACTCGTTAAATTGTGCTTTAACGTAGAATATATTCAATGTACACAACACTATGACCATTGTCGAACTTGTGTAAGTATCCTTTGCAATACAACATTGAGTATCTCACAAGTAAAAGGCATTGTTAAAACTTTTAAATTGGACCTCTTGTATCTTGTTGCTATACCCTTATTTACTTTAAGTTATTGAAAATAATTATGTTATATTCTTCCATTCTTCCCTTTCGGTTCCTTTTAGACTCAAATTGGATTCTTTTGAAGAGTTTCAAAGATAAAACATTCGGAGTACTTGTTGGTGAAATGTTTACTATGAAGATATAACGAAGTATGATTTTATACAAATCTGACAATAATATGGCATCTATAATTAATTTTAAAGAACGTTTTGAATGATGGCAATTAATAATATATCTTGTGTTTTTAAACTGTTTTGGTGATAAAGATAAAAAAAGATAAAAAGTCATTTATTCAAAGTAGGCTTAAAATCAGCACTTTTGAAGGTCAATGTTTACAAAAGACAGCCCCCAAAACGCCCGCCCTTCGCCACTTCGTATGTTTTTTTGCTGGGAAGAAGAAATGGTGGAACAAACTCCCCAGCAATGCAGCAGGTGTGATTGTTTCTTGATTGGTTGACCTATACCTCGATACCTAATGATACACTAGTTATATCAGTAATGGTGAAAATGTATCTCTCAGGAGATATAAATTAGGCGTTTGATATGGTTTTAACCCTTCAGATGAGAAAATGTCTTTTGCTCTTCCTAGTGTTTGTTTTATTTCACTTTTTTAAAACCCATCAACATAAATAAACATGAAAACCTTAGTAATACTCATGTTGTTCGAAAAACAATAAAAATATCAGAAAACACTGACAACTTTTAGATTTTACAAAATTATTCAAATAAGATTAAAAGCATCGACGAGTGTGACGTATAGCCTTCACAACATTCATTAATTCCGAACGGCACAACTCCATTAATTAAAATACTACGGCCCAGTAAAATCTGTAATGAAATATTGTCTATAAACTCTACAGGGTGATGAACAATTTTGTTGAGATTAATTTAAATTTATAACCGTATTAAGATTACTATTAATCCTCCCTAATCTAAGTTTAAAGATTAAAACAAACGGTTTTAATTTAGAACGGTAAATGTCCGTTGAGTAGGTTAACGTTCCTTCGCCATAAAATTGTTTAATGGGTTCCGTTAATGAAAAGGGTTTTATATTTTTAGATATCTTTTTATTGACGTTGTATAAAAATAATTACTGTGTTGTGCCTATTTATTTTAGCTAGGTTTCTATGAACGAAGGTCCATTAGTCTGAGAATGTTATGGGTATTCAGGTACTTGGAATATTAGTATGTCAAGGAATCTTTATTTTTTTTGTTTAATTTTTCCCAAGTCTATATTTTTAGAAGTAATGATTATCTGTAAAAACAAAGTTCCTACATACATTTTGGTTATGCTCTAAGAGCCTTTGACTACGAACACAACTTATGCTAACGTATACACACATACATAAAATATTCGAACTCGCACAAGCATCGACACAAACATATATTTTTGAAATCTGAACTGCACACTCAAATGTTACGTAACAATATCCTTATCGTGACGTCAAACCCTGCTGTCTGAATCTAAATAAAAAAAAGTTCATATCACAGCGCCATTTTGTTTGGGTCTTTCTGCATAAACTCATGTTTTTGGCACCCACACTTTGAAGCTTACAAAAAAAAGAATGAAAATAAAAACGAAAATGATTCGTACGCTCCGAAACGGATTCGCACGCCAAAACTCCCGTTGACACTTATTTTGGTTTCACCGTCTGAATTTTATTCGTATGATGAAAATAATATTTTATGTATGACATTCAAAATTGTGAAATTTTGAGGGATGTTCATTTGGGTGTCGGTATCACTTTCCTACAGATAATGAAATATTTTAAGGTAAAATTTTTGACACATCCTGTACATTTCGTGTAATGCAATGATCTTGACTCTAGAAGGATCTGAGATAGTTATGATAATATTTCTATAAGAGTTTTTAGTTATTTTAATAATATAATACTATTCCACATTTTGTACAGTTTTATCTATGCAGGTAAGTGAGTAATTTATGCAATTTCTGTATTAATATTGGTCAAGATTGCACTTACAATTGAAATATACGACTATTTGAATACTAATAATATCTGTCAATATCTGTTTCCTACCACTAGTGAATAACTGCTATACAGAGAGCAATGTAACATAACTCCAGTTTTCCCCGAGAGCTGAGGTTTAGATCAAATTACTGTAACATTCCTATAGACATTCGAACGTAGCTTCAGTTACGTGTTTTAGAGGTATATTGTACTGTACTGTATAGAATATACTGTAGAAAAATATCACATGTACTAACTAAAACATTACACTTCTCTTCTAATTATTTTATACGAAACGTAAGTAACATGTAAACAGTAAATAAATTATTTACCAATAACAATTTTAATTACAGGTATAATAAATATATCTTTTAATTGTAAGTAATTGTACATGTTAATTAAATAAATTGTAAGTTTCTATCAGACGCATAAACAAGAAAATAATTGTATACATTGGTAAAATTGATAGATTGTCTCTCATCACAGCCTTATAACCCCGAATGTAGACAAGGGTCCACTGTATACAACCCCGTAGCCATAATTAAAGCTATAACAACTCGATATTGTTATTATATGAGTTTGTATGCCATAAAAGAAGTTATAACACAGTTGATATTATAACTAATATAATAAGTTGTTCCAATGTTACGTTTCGTTTGTTTGTATAGCCAAAAGTTTGGTATACGGAAAGTTAAATGTTGATGTTAAAATTATATGAATGAGAAGTGATCTGTATAAACGTAAGTACATACAGTCTTATTTTATTTTTAAATTCATCTCTAATATAATGCAATGAAATGCAGGTTAATTTTACTTCTATTATTATAATTTATTACATTATCCTTTTCCTCTCATAATTTAATAGAAAAAACCTAATACCTATGAAAAATCCTCAGACCAGAATAATATACCTTCTTTAAGCCAATACGTATTATCTCTTCAGACCCACAATGTGTTGTATAAAATCTGAATACTAAACAAATCCTACTTGTTATCATGTAGTATGCTTATTTTTTTTGTATCTAGTTTCAAAATGAAACAGGCTTAATAGTTTGATGTATATTTGAATTTCCCCTAACTAAAACACGAAAGGTCTGTAAAAAGATTTAACCAAAATATATAATGAAATTACTTAATTTTGTAAATTAGAGTTTAGGAACTGTAACTAACTTATAATGTGGAAACGAACTCTATACTAAATGTTACAAAAACGATTAGTATTACGAGTATAAAAAAAATATAATTTATCATTTGAGTGTGTTTTTTTATTATCTAATGACAATGCCATATTTATTGCAAAAGAACAATATCTCCATAACCTTTTAACCATAAGTGCTGAAATAAGTATGAATATCAGAGATTTCATTCTTTACTCAAAGATTTCCATTGTGATAAGCAAGCCTGTTCGAAATGAAGGAATAAATCATTTTTCCACATCTTTTGAATCTCGCTAACACGATAGTGACGGAAAGACGTCGTCCGCTATATGCTTCATATCTATTCCATTTTCGGTTCCTTTGTTAATAAAAATCCATCCATATTTTGTTCTGAGCAAAAAATGGATATAAGACGACATTTCGTACTAAAAATACTTTAACGCTATTCGGTTTGATTTAGATAAGGAGATCTTATTGCTAGTAAGCATACGGTTCACTTAGCATTTTTATTGGATCACGCATCATTGAATTCCTCAAAATGATTGTATCAGTGTCTTATTTTCAATCCCAAACATATTTTAATTCTCTGCGTTCAGCTAACGTGTCAATGATTTTTATGATTTAATTTTAGTTTATGTATCACATTAGTCGTTAGCGGCCTAACAATATGACTTGCTAACTGGCTTGGTTCTTGAAAATAGTGCAATTTTCCAAAAAATCAAGCTTCATTCCAATAAATTATCTATAAAAAATATGAACAGCAAACTTACCTCAGTGTTTACCTAAGCTATACAGCTGAGGTCCCTATCGCAGAAGCCGTTTAAACCAAGATATATCTCGAGACACTATCTACCCCTTCATTCGCCAGCAGTGCCACCGCGCGATTCTTACACAAAAGCCCATGACATCGTTAGCTTTCGTCAGCAAATGGTTTATATGAAAAGACTGCACAATTATATTTTACTAGATTTACTCGTGACTTCATCTGCATTCCGAGACATCTGCATCCCACACCATCACCATGTACATATCTAGGGTATTATGCCCTTTGGTAATACTTCCTCTCCATCGGTTTAGCCGTTTGGGCGATTGTAACTTAAAGACAAATTCACTTTTGCGTTTATAAGATTAGTAAGATCTTGCTATCGTTTTCAAACGTATGTCATATACATCTCATATACACTCTTTCCATTTTTACATCAGTACAAGAATAGTTTCAACATAATGCTGGAGGTAAAATTTTATTTTGGAATACACGCGAGTCACAACTTAATGCGATCTGCAGCGCACCTGTATCCCGATATTTTATATGGTAGATAGTTTCAAAATTTCAAGAAGCTACATTTGACGGGATATACAATATTTTTTTATTTTTTTTATTAGCCTGTACTGTCCCACTGCTGGGCAAAGGCCTCCCCCAAAGTCTTCCATTCTTCTCTATCTGAAGCATGCTGTGGCCAGTCAGCGAGAAAATTAACTAGGTCAATACAATAAAAATAACAAAGGGTAAATGATAATTAACCCTTTCTATTCAGATAGTGTATAAAATTCAGTTTATTGCTAATTCTATAGAAACTGCATTCGAGGTCTTGGCAGTAAAACTTGAACCAGTAAACCCGTAAAATTTAATTTCCGAAATCTTAGAATCAAAATATACGTTTGTAATTTGTATGTTTTTATTACCTACTTTCAATTGAAATACGTGTCTATTCACAGTAGGCCATGTAACAGCTTTCATTTTCCTAAAAGCTCAATCTCAAACATCAACGAGCTCTTTTACAACAGGCAAATTTTATAACAAAAGACAGTCTAGTAAATGTAAAATTTTATTCCGTGTTCCAAATAACTGTAGGTAACCAAATACGACAGTACACCTGCACCCTACAGGAGATAACAAACAAGGAACTATTCCGATGCTCCACAAGATATAGGGTTGCCCGTTTAAGTTTCTGAAAGAGGGTTGGCGGTATCTTTTGAAGTCGTTACTAGAGTACGTTCTACAAAAGGAGCAGGGCTGTGTAAAAGTCAATCAATGACAGTTATCTCCACACCAGGGTCAGGTTGGGTAGAGTGAGGCAATGTGGGTATAGTAATAATTTTGCTTTTGTTTTGGACTCTTTGAACGTAAATATGGCCTTTTCTATACTTATATTATAAAGCTGGAGAGTTTGTTTGTTTTAACGCGCTAATCTCAGGAACTACTGGTCCGATTTGAAAAAATATTTCAGTGTTAGATAGCCCATTTATCGAGGAAGGCTATAGGCTACCTTTTATCCGGATACGCCGAGTAATTCCCACGGGACGCGGGTGAAACCGCTGGCAGAAGCTAGTATTCCATACAGATATTTTTTTTTATGAAAGTGTATAAATATACCTATACTTGTGTCTCTGCACATTGTCTCTGTATCACTCGGCAACTCGACCAAACTTACTCTTTAGGAGACAACGTGCATGTATAGATGATACCAAATCAACCCACCCGAATGTTTCATTTTTTACCAATAAAACTTTAACCTTCCACTATAGTGATAAGATTCAAATTCTATTAAAAAAAAATGACAGATTGAGGTAGGCTAATGTGGTGGTGACTGTACAGACAACAGCACATCAAGTTATCACAATCTGTCAAATTTCTGCAATCAATTTTCAACCTTATCACAATGGAGGTAGGTTAATGTTCGACTGGTAAAATTTGAGAGATTCGTTTACGTTGACCTGCTGTCGTCTGTACAGTAACACACACAAAACATGGCTCACCCGTTTTCGTGAAGTGAAAAAAATACAATGCATGAGCATTTATACATGAACGTTTTCCTTCGAATAACATAATACTCATATTACGCAAATAAAATTCAAATAAGAACAATGTATAAGGCATTATATGGTTCGATATCCTGCATAAGTTATTTCCCCTTACCCCGTGCACAAGTGCTACCTATATTATATAATATTCAATACGTTTTATGTAACATCACGTCACATGACTCTGTGGGACTGGTGTTGTATTTCTATTGAAATAATGCTCAGTAATATTTTCATATGAAAGTATTTTACACATATTATTCCTTTATTCTATAGAGGGGTGATCATAAGCAGGATAAAATTAACCACGCTTTACAATTAATAAGTATGGAGTCATGTTCTATCTAGTCTATTCATAGGGTCTAGCATTTTACTAACATGGTGAAAAACAACCGGCCAAGTGCGAGTTGGTCTCGCGCATGAAGGATTCCGTACCATTATCTATGAAAAATGAACGTTTATTGTATGGAGACCCCCCTTCATATATATTTTTTTTAATTTTTCGTATTTGTTATCATAGCGGTAACGAAAATACGTCATTTGTGAAAAATTCAGCTTTCTTGCTATCACGGTTAATGAGATACAGCGTGGAGACAGACAGACAGACAACGAAGTCTTAGTAATAGGGTCCCGTTTTACCCTTTTGGGTTAAAAGGGCTGAAAATTAATTTCTTATACACATCTCAAGTCCAATTACATTACACTAGTTTACAGCATTTTTGTTGCCAAGGTGAAATATATAATTCCTTGTAGATTATTTGATACTNGTTAAAAGGGCTGAAAATTAATTTCTTATACACATCTCAAGTCCAATTACATTACACTAGTTTACAGCATTTTTGTTGCCAAGGTGAAATATATAATTCCTTGTAGATTATTTGATACTGAATCGAAGTCCCAAACATAAAGTTGCTCTATCGGCTCGGGATATGGAGATATACCAATCTTAAAGTGCTAAAAAGCGATTATTGATGATATTTGATGTAGCAATAAGGGCAGCAATTTTTTTCTGGTAATTTCTAACTAAAGCATAATGTAGTACTTACTACTCTCATTTTAATTTCTAACGTGACGAGTTTTCTTTCTCATACTATAGGTTTTCAGGTACAGTAGTCCGATCTTCCTTATATTCTATTTGGCCTATTAGTATGACAAAAATCCACTGTGTACTAAAATGGTACATCTTGGGAAAAAAAAACTCGTAAAAATTAAAATTAAAGTGGGTTTGAATCGAAAAGAGTAGTATTATATTATGCTTAAGTTAGAAATTACCAGAAAATTTTGCTGTCCTTAAAAAATACATCAAATATCGTTAAAAATCGCGTTTTTAGCACTTTAGGGTTGGTGTATCTCCACATCCCGAGTTGAAAGAGTAACACTATGTTTTGGACTTCAATTCAGTATCAATTAATCTACAAGAAAGTATATGTATCACCTTGGCTACAAGAAAAATATTATTTTTTGTAAACCATTGTTATTTTTATATTTTGTGTGAAATACCGTAAATACTACTTACTAAAATAAAATAAATGCACAACTTCAAACCAATAAAATTTCCGCTTTTACGCTTTCCACGCGTATAAAATGTTTACAAATAAACTACCCAACATTTCATCCAATTATTTGATAAAGAAATATGCCAGAAAAGGGTTTTCAATATATTCTTCAAAAACAGATGATATAGGGGTCTTGGCACAGCAGATAGCAAATCTGATGGGTCAACTAAAGACAATGGAACATAAAATTGAATCTCAGCAGTTTCGCGTGGACTCCGCAAACATTAGCTAAGGCCTGATCCAATAAGATTGTATGCTTTGAAGGGACTTTCCAAAGCTGTAGAGAATATCTAGAAGTGACCTAGTTAAATAAACATTATCATATTCGGAAGCAGTTTCCATAAATTTAACAATGTATCTAATATTTTAGACCACCCTTAATTACACTAGTCAACAAAATAAAAATAAAAAAATGCAACAAATATGAAATATATAATTC
>NWSH02000537.1:2983735-2994769 GCA_002382865.2 Heliothis virescens
AATAATCTACAAGAAATCATATATCTTACCTTTGTTGCAAAAATGCTGTAGACCAGTGTTATCTTAGTTTTCTTTTAGGACCTAGGGTAAATCAATAATACTGGCATATTATGGTGAGTAGTATTTGATTAACTAACTTTAATTATCGAGTTCTGAATTTCAACAAAAACTGATGAAAGCAAAAATAATGCAAGAACTTATAAAATATCGGCTCTTCCATATCTTATACCATCATACCGAACAACATGTTTGGTTAAAACTAACTCATACGAAATTACCCTTACGGCCTTGTAATCTTCTCAGATAGCGGTTAATATGAATACCTAACCTGGTACAAAGTCAGGTTTGTCAAACTGTTGGCCCCAGTGTTGGTTTGTTTGTTTTGTGCGTACTCCAACTGTTGGTACAAAGTTTTGTGAATTGAATCTTGATGAAGTTAAGCCAAGTTTTGTGACCCCAGCCTGGGAGTTGAGACATTGTTTTACTCTATATCCATTTATAAAGTGAATATCAATATATTTGAGAACGTTTTCACAGAAATTCTAATCCATGAGAGCGCTGTTGTAGTGGGGTTGGCTATACTGTGTAACGTACTAAACCCTTTTAAGGTTTTTGAGTGAACATTAAAGTCAAGTTATTTGATATTTTCATATAATTAAAAACTGTAATGAAGAAATTCGCCGACTAAGAATTAATTATACACTAGCACCAAATCTCTAGCAAAAAGCTTATCTTCAATTTAATGTGAGATCTCTAAAAAACCTAACAGAACAAGTAAAGCGAACAAGAGATCGCGTGCGTCAGTGTTTGTAACCCCTGATGTGGCCGTAACAAAGACATCAGTGGATCCATTGAGGAGCATAAATCCATCAGGCACCATGAATGTGACATCTCACGTCCGAGTCGACGCGCATTGTGACTTGTGTCGACTTTACGACGGGCCGTGGTTCGTAAAACTTGCGAGTTTCAAGTTGAGAGGAAACGCGGGTGGAAATATAAAAATATTTTTTGATATTAAAATTCAATGATACAAGGTTTGATGTAACTTCTCAGCTTAGCAAAGCCTGTGCTTCACAATTATAGTGGTGTTTAAAGTGTTGCAAACCAACTGAAGTAATTTCCCCCTGTTACTTAAAGCTCTCCCTCACTGTTAAGCAAGAGGTGGAAATTACTTCAGTAAATCTAAAAAAACATGTAAACATGTTATAAGATAATCTGTATTTTTTTTCTACCCCTCTAAAATACCTATCTCAAGTGGTGACACTTTTTGGTTGCTCACCAAAAAAATAAACTATCTGCATCTTTGCGGCGCTAATGCTGTATAACTGTGTCTTGAAATAAAAGTACCCTTAATACTGCATCAATACTTACTGCAACAAAGTAACCACAAAGCAACCTCTTATGACTTACACCAACAGCTATAATTCCGTCAACGAGACGTGGCGACGTACCTCAGTTGGCCCATATGTTTGTATGACTCTCGAAATATCTTAGTTACGAGCGCCTTCATCTCCCATTGTGTAAAGGTGACGGCAAAGACATGGTCATGTGTGTGGATTATGATTATTATGATAAATGGTCCACGCTCGCGTATTTCTGAAAAGAAAAATAACAGTACAAAAATACTTAAATATGATTCTGAAACCTGTTCTGATGTATTTATTTATCTATAGAGGATTGAAATAAGGTCGTACCAACGCAATTGTGGTTTGGAAAAAAAGAACCCATTTATTTTATTTATTCACAAACAAAGCTTTTTGCAGCAATTAATGCATTACAAAGATAACCCGCCAACTCTTCAAATATGAACGATCCGAAAATAAATATGTTTCGAATGCAAATAAAATGAAACAGTAACTACATTACGGATAGGGGGATAGTGCAAACATTTCCTGGTAAATTAACAGGGAATTGATCAGATTTCCGAAGCTAGCGGGGCGCGAAGTCCATCGCAATGCCAATCAAGGGTGGCTCTCTTTGCTCCCAGCCCACTTGTAATTTGCTGTTTGGATGCACGCAATAATATTAACGGTGGCGTCTACCAGGTTTGCCAATTACCAACCCTCAAAAGCTGGATAATTGCAAATGTAAGGCTTATTGGAATTCTGACGGTTATTCCGATATTTTCTGATATGGTTTGCAAAATAGTATTTTTGATGATGTCTACATTTTGAGAGCTGATGTATCTTACTAGGTACATTACTTTATTTCCCATTAAAAGTTTTATTATCTAGCTGCCGCACGCGGTTTCACCAGTGTATCGAGATAACTAATTCCCGCACATACGTAAAAAGTAGCCTGAATGTTATATAAGCTACCTTTATTATGCCCAAGTTTCATTAAAATCTATCCGGTAGCTTTTTTCCGTGAATGAGGAAAAAACATCAATACCTACTCCCATCCATTCCTACCAACAAACTTTAACGTTTATAATATCAAACTAGGATAACGAAAATATCTTTGTAAATACCTATACTCGGTTTTGTAGTTTTATTAACTTTGCCCGCCCACTTGGAAAATGGCGTAGGCTCAATAATTAAGAGCTCTCTGAGGATAAATATAGTAAATTGAAACTTATTTGACACTGATAGGAGCTTTCCATTAATATAATTTGGAGTTTTTGTTTGTTTACTGATGACTGAGTTACTGAAATGTAATAAATGTACTAACTACATGCGTATAACCAGGAATCTAAGTATTCATAGGCTACGAAATGACAACTAATTTACAATACACTTTTGTTTTCGGAAAATTCGAGAAACGTACTTGACACTTAACTATTGCCCAAAGTTAAGGCCTAATGAAAAAGGACATAATTTCTGTTTATACCATAAACATTAACAACAGCAAGCAATAAAGTTGTGCTCTCACAAGGCACGTTTGCGTCGTCAAATTGTACTTACATACTTAATTGTACAACATTTCCTTCGCACACAAAAACTTCACCACAACATGAAACTAGGAATAGTACCCTTCGGGGAGACACCAGCGTTTTACAACTTGGACCAACATAAAGTATATGCTAGCCAACCCGAGGTGCTAGTCGGAGACTCGCTAAGCGGTTTTTGATGTCGCTGGCCCGCAAAGGCGTCGTAAACGCGTGTGTTTCGGGCTCCAGAATACGCCTGTCGCGGACCAAAATGTTTTTGTGTCGACATTCGAGCCCAAAGTTGATGTTTAGTTCGAAACAAATGAAGGTGCAACGGCCCACTAAGCGGAATGTAAAGGATATATAACACGGACAAGTTACAGTTCTCATGACAAGTTTAGAAGGAGAATTTGTATGCAAAGTGTCCTATTTCCAACTTAAATGGAAAACTAAATTATATTTCTGATGTTCCGCGGTTGGGGACAGACTTCGCAAGTTCTCGGAGTAAGATTAATACGTCCATGGATAACCAACATAATTTTGGGAAGTTTATCAACAAATTATTGCTAGAATTGCTATTTTAATTACGTTAAATGTTTCTTTACGTGTGAAATAATTTACGATAGGCATAATATTTTAATTAAGGTTACAAAAAAATTAAATAAAAGTTAGTTCCTACTATTTTGTATAGTTTTGAAAATTCAAATAAATATTACTAAACTGCCGAAGTATTTTGCATCATCAAAAACGACACGCAGAAGGTAATTAAACATGAAATCGAATGGAGCCATTGTAACCAAAGTTGAGTTAAAATTATAACTTAAACGCAGCAAGCAAACTTAATTTTGCAGAATAAATTCATATTAATTACTCATAAAATACGAAGCGATTTTATATCTTCACGTTTTCACATTGAAATTAATATTTTCGTTGTTTTAATGAGTAAGACGAGTAGGTTTAGTCATTAACCGCAGTCGTTAAATGTGGCTCGGCTACATGTAACTTAAATTACATCTTTAGTCTGTGAGCTAAGTGAAAATAGTTTTTGGAATTCCCTTGATAGATCTAACATTCCAATATTACTTCAAGATAATATTTCGAATACGATTGATTAAAAATTTATATTGGATATTGGAAATTGAATTCAACTGTTTTTGTAATAATAAGTCCTTAAAAAAAGTGAAAGCAAAAACCGACTGTAACATCATCATAACAACAACAGGCGTCCGTTGCAAAAATCTAAATAAACACATTATACCTAATGACACAAACATTACATTTTGTTTACCAATATTTATTGCAAAGAAAGTAAACACGCGTTCTTCATTCTCTAGATTAAACATGTCGTTTGAATATTGAAAGTAAATGTTTGCTGTATTTTTTTAGGCCGCCAGTGTGCGAATATTTACGAGAGGCAACGAAGGGAAAGCGAGGCGTCGATTAAGTATATTCGTCTAGTCGTGGCATCGTCAAACGCGATGCTAATACCGACTTTTTGCAAAAGCAATACAGCAGAAGTAATTTTAATAGGTTTTTTACGCACCAACTGATGAATACTGAAGCGCGTAATAAATTTGGATCAGACTGTAAATTGAATTTTTAGTTCGGCCATGTTGTATTTACAATACATTAGTAAGGTTGATGGCTTGTAAAAGTCAATGAAGGCTGTTCAAATGGAATACGACAGTTGAAAACCAAAAAATACACTCCAAAATCGAATTCTTAACGCTAATTTTGTGAATATACATGTTGTTAAATACCTGATAACAAGAATTCCATTCGTTCATATTTTTTATGTGAAAGTTAATTGGTATTAGCGGTAGAACCAGAAGCTCAGCACTAGCTAGAAGTACCTATTTCAAATTTGGATGGTATATACTTCTGTAGAAGGAATTCTGAAAAATAGGCATGTTTCTCATGTTTCATTAGAAAAACATTTTGTATTTCTACGTACAGCATAACAGAGATTACTTTTCCAAGTAATGCTTAGAGCCCTATTCTACCCAATACTTTTGTAGATTACGATAAAAAAGTTTCCACCACGAATTAATTTTCCTACACAATATTAAAAAAGAAATACTTAGTACGAATAATACTTTTCTCCTACGAAACGTATCTCCTTACCGGTTTCTGGTAACAAAAGCGGTTCCGTGAAGCGTATTAGTGATTTATGTTAGCATTTTACAAGGATCGTTACGGCTAATAAATCTTGGTTAACTTGTTGCGGTAACGCAGCGAATTAGGCTTTCCTTATAAACGCATGTTACGCGAGTTTTTTTTTTCTTTGCACATAATTTATATTCTGTGCCGCGGGATTTGGGCATTGCTAATATTGGGAGTAGGTAAATGTTACATATGTACACATTCAAAAAATTGTCGAATAGGTAATATTTAAAAGGCTTGTAAAAATAAATAATTAACGTTATAGATACGAAAATCTATAAATAAAAGTCAAGACGACTTTTTCACTAAAGTAAAGTTTATATTTAGGTATAAAGTTTCAATGATATCAACACTTTGCGACTGAATCTTTTTGAAAGATTTTTTTTTTTTACTAATATCTAATTGTAAAAGTCGTAAACAAACCCAATATGCTTTAAATTTTATTCAAATATCAAATGCAAGATATATGCAGCTAAAAATGTAACCTTTTTGCTTTACCTTTTTAGTGTAGAGTACAATTCGATATATATGGAGTGAGATATTATAAGACATCTTCTGTGACATAGTATTATATTGAGAACTTTGATATCGTATATTGTATAGCTTTGACTTCAAACGTCGTCACTATGCGCTTTCAACCCTCTAAGGGGTAAAGGTGATACCTGCAAGGGGTGAAATAAGTGACACTGGAGATCTTACGTATTATAGTACTCGAGCCTGTTTCTCTTTGAATTTATTTTCTCAAAGTATTGTGTTTCATAACTTTGTATTTTTCCTTCAAGATATACTTGAAGTGACAGACTGTGACATTAATAAAAGGGTTATACCTGTAACAACGAGCAGTTATTTTTTAAAACTAGCAGTAGTCGTTAACAAAACCGGGATTAACATTGTCATTTCAAATTTAGAAACTTTTTGGATAAGGAATTCAAATTATGGAACTGGCTGGTAGTAATAAACCACGAACACTGTTTCTGACGTCACCTAACAGTAGCAACAAAGCACCGAAACTCGAATACATCACGTACACAATTTTCCTTGGCAGCACAAGAAAATACCAAATACATTTCCTATGCATTACACATATATTATGTATAAAATATAGACACACGCACGTCTAAAAAGCTTTAGTTACTGCGACACTGACGTAGATTGATGGCTCAGCAGAATTGACTGCTCCTGGGAAATTAACACTATGTCGGGACAAAAACACTTAGATGACCCAGCTATGTAGGGCGCTCTTATAATATATGGACGGCATTTGTTTTAGTGACGTCACGGTACCTATTTTGTTTTTTGGCCTTTAGAGTACTTTCACACCGCCTGATTTTGCTGCGCGTAGAACAGTTGGGAAGCTACCTACTAAAGTTTGTAACATCACACTCACACACGCATGCGTATTGACGAGCATTTATGTACCTTGCTGTGCTGTCAAGTTGCTTACCAGTGCTGTCAAGAGCTACCACGTCAGCTGTGCATTTACCCAAAATAGGAATTAAAGTTTGACAGACATTTAAATCAGTACTGCCAAGTGACAACCCTATGGCTTCGATGGTGCTTACGTCTTTATTTCGACAACAAGACTTAGCTCCATTACTGGTACATCTTTAGTCTGTGGTTTTATGGTCAGTTTGGACAATGCGCGGCACATTGGGTATAAAAAACTCGCGTGTACTCATATTCGGGCGTCATCGCTCTATAGTAGTTGTCAATTGTTTAGGATTGGGGTTGTCGCGCGTATATGATCAGTACATCTGCGGGTTGAAACCGCGCGGATTATCCGCTAGTTTGAAAGCGNTCGACAACAAGACTTAGCTCCATTACTGGTACATCTTTAGTCTGTGGTTTTATGGTCAGTTTGGACAATGCGCGGCACATTGGGTATAAAAAACTCGCGTGTACTCATATTCGGGCGTCATCGCTCTATAGTAGTTGTCAATTGTTTAGGATTGGGGTTGTCGCGCGTATATGATCAGTACATCTGCGGGTTGAAACCGCGCGGATTATCCGCTAGTTTGAAAGCGCTCTTAGGCCTTTGCCACACTAGACGGAAATTCCGTCGCCGAAATTCAGCGGCGGAACGCCAATACATGTTATTGCATAATAAAATATAAATAACGGGCACACTACGCACGGAAGATCGGTCGTTCCGTTATTTGTATTTTATATGCAATGGCCTTTGCCACACTAGACGGAAATTCAGTCGCCGAACTTCAGCGGCGGTCAATCCGTTCTATACGGTACCAGCCACACTGAATATTCAGTGGCAGATCATCAGTCGGCTGCCTGCCTAATAAATCGTTCAGTGTCAAACATTCTGTGCGTGCGTCGTCACTGCGAGTTATCCGCTGAATGTGGCGCGATGCATACAAATACCTGTAATGCAACGTTACCGATCTTACGCTGACGGAAGATCGGTGCGCGGACGACCGAGCAGACGCGAGCGAGTGACGGTCCGCTCCGAGCGCGGGATCGTCCGCGACGGAACGACCGATCTTTCGCGTAGTGTGCCCGTTATTTGTATTTTATATGCAATAACATGTATCGGCGTTCCGCCGCGCAAGTTCGGTGACGGAATTTCCGTCTAGTGTGGCAAAGGCCAATGACATTCCACCGCGGAAGTTCGGCGACGGAATTTCCGTCTAGTGTGGGAAAGGCCTTAGGCCTTTGCCACACTAGACGGAAATCCCGTCGCCGAACTTCAGCGGCGGTCAATCCGTTCTATACGGCACCAGCCACACTGAATATTCAGTGGCAGATCATCAGTCGGCTGCCTGCCTAATAAATCGTTCAGTGTCAAACATTCTGTGCGTGCGTCGTCACTGCGAGTTATCCGCTGAATGTGGCGCGATGCATACAAATACCTGTAATGCAACGTTACCGATCTTACGCTGACGGAAGATCGGTGCGCGGACGACCGAGCAGACGCGAGCGAGTGACGGTCCGCTCCGAGCGCGGGATCGTCCGCGACGGAACGACCGATCTTTCGCGTAGTGTGCCCGTTATTTGTATTTTATATGCAATAACATGTATCGGCGTTCCGCCGCGCAAGTTCGGTGACGGAATTTCCGTCTAGTGTGGCAAAGGCCAATGACATTCCACCGCGGAAGTTCGGCGACGGAATTTCCGTCTAGTGTGGGAAAGGCCTTAGGCCTTTGCCACACTAGACGGAAATCCCGTCGCCGAACTTCAGCGGCGGTCAATCCGTTCTATACGGTACCAGCCACACTGAATATTCAGTGGCAGATCATCAGTCGGCTGCCTGCCTAATAAATCGTTCAGTGTCAAACATTCTGTGCGTGCGTCGTCACTGCGAGTTATCCGCTGAATGTGGCGCGATGCATACAAATACCTGTAATGCAACGTTACCGATCTTACGCTGACGGAAGATCGGTGCGCGGACGACCGAGCAGACGCGAGCGAGTGACGGTCCGCTCCGAGCGCGGGATCGTCCGCGACGGAACGACCGATCTTCCGCGTAGTGTGCCCGTTATTTGTATTTTATATGCAATAACATGTATTGGCGTTCCGCCGTGGAAGTTCGGTGACGGGATTTCCGTCTAGTGTGGCAAAGGCCTTAGTGTACTGGATAATTGAGTTGGATGACGTAATAACGCCAACAGTAATACTAATAACGATTGTTTTGTTTGGGATGCCAGTTTGTGAAAGGTTGGATTTACGGTAGAAGATTTGTTCTATTTAATACTTTTGGGATTAACCATTATTTACTCACGTGAAACTAACACAAATTGGACCTAGAGAAAAGTTAAAAAAAAAAAACATTTTCCTATTGAAAATCTCTTTCTTTTTTGTGAAGTTGGTTTAAAATCAGATACTTGAGATATACGGTTTTTAAGTTTACCTTTTTAAATAAAAGTTAGCGTCTCCATCATTTTAAGTAAGCCTTGTTATACCTATCAGAATTACCAATGTCGTCATAAATAAATAATAGGGATCTAACAATAAAACATTATGTGCTAAATACCGTGACTTTAGCATAAGATTTATCAAAAGGTGAAAATATAAGATCATACCAAGGATAATATTTTCTCTAATGCATCAAGATTCAGGTTAATAATCCAATACAAAATTGATGGTTGGCATATTCTGTTATTAACGTCTAAACTTATGAAAAGACCTGTCAATCCGGTCGTGTGGGCTAGACTGAAAAATGAGATTTCAGATTAAATAAATACAGCATAAATTGGCTAATAAAACGGTTATATTCAATGTGATTTTACTTGAAAATTCTTTTATGATTTAGTTTATATTAATAAAAGAAGATAGGTATAATATCGGTTAAAATTATTATAAGATAAATTGCTATTGCCACTTGCTCAGGATAACAGCAAAAATAAAATATTTCAAAAACGATTGTCATTAACAAACATGAACAATTGAAAAAATAAGTTAAGGTTAAACTGACCATCTTTGTTATAACAAGTTCTTCCAATTATTTTTAAAATTGTTCAAGTGTGAGTCCCGGTCTAAATTTGTTTGAACTTTGGGCCGTCATGACAGGTACAGTACCTAGTTCAGAAGGCAGATAGGCTGACAGATAGTCTTGCTGAGGGTTATCATGTTGTCAGGGTTGATGAGGTCAGATAGAAAATCGCTCAGCTGCACCCAATACCCAGCCGACTTGGGAAAAGTCCAGGCAGATGATGATAATTATAATAGACCTTATCTCAAAAGATAAGTTGAAGAACCACATGGCAGATTTGTATAATACTACGTACATAAAACAAAACACAGCCATAAGAAGACATAATACACTCATTCTAGGAACGATTCCGATTTATTCGTCCCATCAAATGTAAATAAAACAACATGAAAACTGCCGGCTGACGCCATAAACGTGCTTATCAAAGTTGTGCAACTATCGTGACGAACATACTTTAGCATTGACACAGTATTAAAGGGTGGAAGTTTTTATGAGCCTTATTTGTACGTTACGATGGTGATTTTAGCCCTTTGTTTGAGGGTCGGATGTTGCGTGAACGTATTGGCTCGAATTTTGAGCTGATCGAAGCAATATTTGCTTTTGTTGGTTTTGCTTCTAAAAATTCGCATTTATTTACGTAATAATTTACCTTGTTGTGCCAACTCAAAAAGACAAAATATTACAATACAAAGCTCTAAGTCTAGTTAAAATACCTACTCCAATTCCACAGATTCTATTCAACGAATTGTTTATAAATTCCACAGCCAGAGTTGTTCTTAGGGTAGGCAAATTAAATCAATGTTTTAATTTGACGACTCTAACGGGCCAATTTGAATAATTCGATTACTCCTTTTCTTCTTTTTTCATAACTGTTCTTTCGTTCATAACTGAGTTAAGAGCCGTGAGATTTATTAAAAAAATCAAATATTCATCATTTCGAAGTTGGTTTGAAGTTGGAATCCCAATTTATTTGAGTTTTAAAGTTAACTTATGCCTAATATAAAAATAAATTGAAGTCAATTTGTTTGTTTAGGTATTTTGTCAAAGGCGCATCTATAAGAATAAATTATGCGTGAGAGAGTTCACAATAGATTTTATTTTTGATTCCACTAAGAGCGCTCGCACACTGCAGATTTTTTCATCGGCCGATAGTTTGATCGGTCGTTTGAAATGTACGGAGATGTATGGGAGCGCGCACATTGAGCAGACTTTATCGGCCCGACTAAAAAGTTTGACCGATTGGCCAATCAAATAGTCGGCCAACTATCGGTCGAAGGCTTGAACAGTATGAAAATCTTCTGCGCGCGCATACTCAACTAGTCGGCCGATAGTTTGGTCTACAAGCTGCCAGTTTTAAATTATTGAAAGTATATTTTTATTCATAAACTATTTCCATACTGCTCATAATTGTACATAATTCAGGTGAAAAACAAGGATGGCATCCTCTTGCTCGGCATAAAAACCAAGAAGGAGTTTTATTGGAGTATTCTTGTCCTCAGACTATGGTCGTCTGCATTGAGTAGAATGCCTTACAATGTTGTAGTCAAAACACTAAATC
>NWSH02000537.1:2998291-3086094 GCA_002382865.2 Heliothis virescens
GTGATAGATCTAAGGGTATCACAACATTTTTTGGTGGTCGTTATATTTGTTCCCTTTTTGAATTCAGTTAAATACAACATTGTAGGGGTTTTTGAGCGATACGAATAGCCATTTTGAAACAAAATGTTTTAAATGCACAACTATGGGAATTGCACATTTGCTACTAGTGTAACATTACATGTCAATATGAGTTTCCGCTACTTTTATGACATTTTAAAGTTGATAATTTTTTTGTCACTTCGCCTTTAAAACTTCTCTCATCACTATTGCCACACAAAAACAACTAACTGAAATGGAAACATACTTTATTACACTTAACTAGACTAAGAAATCAATATGACAGCCAGCTGCTACATTCGCATTAATTAATGCAACGAGAGAGACAGGGAGACCTAATTAATACCCTTTACTAAGTTGCAATAATAATAACTTCACTTTAACTTAAGAGGCAATTTCCATTACAGCTTTCGTCCATTAAAAATGCGACATTTTCTAAGAATTGTTTACCATCTACTTTTGCTCAAGAGCTCGCTGTCTCGACCATTATATAATAATAATATGGAACAACTAGTCCTATGTAGAATGGCGTAAGTGCCACTTCGCACGGTCGCCGACGTGAGCACGAATACCAATATTCTAAAAGCATGCTCACACATTCCGCGCGTGTTTTGTATGATGCGTTTTATTCAAAAGGCTTTTTTCGTGAAATTCAGGGCAAAGCTCGCTGGCTGGAAATTGAAGAATATTATGAGTTTACTCTGGAAATATTTTACTTAATTCATGTGTCAGAGAATTTTTGGTTAGCTACAAATAAGTTCGCTTTCTTTGTGGTTTTGGAAAATCTTTAATGCTATTGAGTTTTTGAATGTTTAAGAGGAGCAAAGAAGTCAAAGACTATTATTATAAAAGTTTTGTACTTGAACTATTAAAAGCAATGGTAGGTCCTTTTAACCATTAGTTCTTAAAGTTTAACTTTTGTTGCGGCACGTATGTACATACTTAGATATATTCGCAACTTATCCGTATCCCTTACTATGTTTCAACTATGTACAGACAACGGCAGGTCAACGTATACTAATCTGTCAAATTTTATCAATCGAACATCAACCTTCCACTATTGTGATAAGGTTGAAAATCGATCGCAGAAATTTGACAGATTGTGGTAACTTGATGTGCTGTTGTTGTGTACATTCATCTCAATGTAGTGGTCATGACATTTTCAATGTTACCTGCAGTAAAATTGAACACAAGTCCATATCCAGATACCAAAATCTTTTGTAGGCAAGTATTCTGAACTCTCGTGTGTGCAGTGTAGTAGAAATCTTTGTTCTTATGTTCGTGATTATTTTCAGCTATGAAGGCCTCGAGCTCTTAGAAACTACTAAAGCGAAAATATTCGAAAGGCGACATACTTAATTTCTTTGACTAGACATCGTATTTGTTTTCATTCTTAGTAATGGAGACAAATGTTTTGACTTCGACTGTTTAGGCTCATAATTATGTGATTTTAGTTTTTTATTTGTTTTGTATGGCAACAATCGTTAATTATTGTTATTCAAAATATCTGTTGTGCTCACTTTTGCTTTTCGTCCATACGATATCAAACACATCATTTAATTTCCAGAAGCTCAAATAAGGAAATCGTAAAAAAACTATTTGATACTAAGTGTGTTTTTGGAGCACTATTTTTGTGTCATATAATGCTTCGCATAGCGTATCATGTAACATTTAACGTTAGTTAAACTGACATTCTACTACACAGTATGAAATATTCTACCGCATCATAATTGAAATTTAAATTACATTATTTTCAAAATATTTTCTTCCATTTCTAATTTTGCTCCAAATTTTTTTTTTTTTTATTTAAAATTCGAATCTTTTAATTAAAATCAGATGGACGTCAGCTGGTTCATAATATTAATACTAATATTATTGACCGACTTAAAAAAGAGGAGGTTATTAATTCGACAGTTTTTGCTGTTGTTTGTTGCTCTCTTAAACTTAACCTAAAAGTTATATTGAGTGGAAAAAAAAATGAAAATCATGTTACTATTAAGGTACTAATATGATTCTTTCAAAATAAATAAAACCTATTACCTCTACCTTACATTTAATGTGTTTACAGATAAAGCACCAGAAATAAATACACACAAAATCACTGAATAAAGATACATGTAGCTTTATCTTTAATAATACAAAAACCCAGTGAGTACGTACATCTGAGCGTACATTACATTAAAATGTTCATCTCATAATAATGTGCCTACAAATCTATGTCTATGCACACAGACTTCCGTCACTAGTAACAAAAACCCATACATCAATAGTACATAATAGTGAACTTATTATCTCGTGACGTCATCGGAACAAAGTCGCTCGGGGCCGCCATTATAACTCCCATATCTATAATACGCCTATCCATTCCACTGTTTTATAGGATTCCGTATTCCGAAGTTCCTTGATAATATCCCCTTTTTTCGTATATCGAATAAAGTAACGTACTTGCACATGAGATGGAAACAAAATTGTATTTACTTAGGTCTGATTTTTTATAGTAATTAATTTTAAGTATCCCCTCCCCGACCTTTGCCACTCGCTCATGCTTAAAGTAGGTTTCTGCACAGTGACCTGCTCAATGTTTCTGGATGACAAAAAGCCGCTGGCAGAAGCTAGTAGATAATAAGTGTGTAATATTCCTTACCTTAGATTCTCAAGGATGCTCAAATATTTGTAATAAAACTCACTCACTTTGTGTATTCAAATACGGTTATTATTCTTTCAGACTACAACTTTTATTCAAGAAGAATAAACTCTTTTTAAGCATAACACTGGCATAATTTAACTTTCACATAAATCTGACAGACATAAAGTTATGTTAGAAAAGAAAAATATTCACAATTCCTTTCCAACATAAGTCTGAAATTAAATCAGATATTATTCTAGACCCTCTTTCAATACTTGGCAAGTATTTGAAGATTCTTGAATAGTTTTATGAAACCTTAAGAGGTAAATGTGCCCTTTGTTTCTTTCTAGAACAAAAGCCTATTCATCTAAAGGCTCCTATTTGTTCTTTTAACTGCCGTGTTTCAACGAACTTACATTTAATTTTGATTAAAGCTTGTGGTTTCTTAGACGTATATTTTATTATTAAAATAAAGAATTTTAATAAACGGATTTTTTGGCGGTTCATTCATATTTTAATACTTGGCTGAGGCAGCGACTAAGGTGTATTATTTACAATTATATAATTTTCTATACTCAGTATAATTTTTAACTGAAAATCTCCTGTCTCAAAAAAATACCAAGCATTGATTATTAAGCATGATATATGTTCATTTTAGTCTTTCCCAGATACAATCTTTCACTTCACTATTTATCAATGGCGTCCAAGAACAAATTAAGAAAAATAGTAAAACGTCCTCAAAAAATCATATTGATACTGACCCAATTTGACAGCTATGCATTCCTACTTGTACAGTCCTTACAGAAAAATCTCCACCAAAAAAAATAAAGAAAAAAAACACAAGTACCAAATCCAACGTGTCCACGTCTCATAATCCCGTTTCGCACTTGACAATTTCATTTTATTATATAATTCTGCAGATAACAGGAGTTGGGCTCTTCAGGGAGAGCCGATGTCAGGGCTCATGATGTTTTCCATTAGAGCGGTGACGTGTATCTTTAGTGCGTCTTCGTGCGGGCTCCCGAAGGTAATGCGGCGTGATTTGAGAGAGGCCGGCGAGTGTGAAGTGAATTGGGGAAAGGTGAGGCTTATGGGCCTGGATTAAGGGTAGTTCGGGTGCGTTCAATGCGGGAAAAATTAAGTCTGTGTCAGTTTTGTTTAGTAGTGGCTGGGTCTTTGTGAAGTTATAGTGTAGTTGGAAAGATGAATAATTTGTGTAGTGAGAAATAATTTATTTAATGGTTTTGTACTTTTAAGACAGTTAAATTATTTCTTTTTATTGGCGTGGAAAACAATTTGAAACATTTCAAGTACATCTTTTTTGCAGTACGAAATTATAGAAACTTTTAAATCGTTTTAAAATTATAAATTTTTATTACAATTATTGTAGGCGTAGTTTTCACTTCACGGGCCAAAAATAAATCATTTTATAATTAATCACTTTGTGTTCAACTTTGTGGGCATTAGCTGATATAATATTTACAGTATTAGATCATCTATTCTTACAAAACAAATCTATTCTGTAAGATAAATAAAATATTTACTACACACTAAATTGATCTCAATTACATCACCATAAAGTTCATTTTCAAATCGCTTCAGTATATCACTCGTAGCATCCCCAAAAGGCACAGCATAACGAACTTGGTTCTAATAAATTGTATTATTTTTCTTTTATAATGGAAGTCGAGATAAGCATCATTGTGCTCCCTTGGCTTAAGATTTGGTTATGAGCCGCTACAGAGCTTTCTTATATATGCGTCATATATTATAAAAAAATATTTCGGGATTTTATCGTAACAGCACGTTTACTATGACTCGATTTCATTGTTCTAAAACTGGGCACTCTTCTTATGCATTAGATTATCTCTTACTCCTTAGAGTGTTTGGTACAGTTTATCTATTTTTCATGAAAATTACATAATATTAACCCGTTTTAAAAATTAGCATCATTATATTGTACTTAAAGGTGCATTAAAGGGTTAAATGACATATATCAAAGGATCTAATCATTGATAAAGCATATACGCACCCTAACCCTTCTTAGGTGATAAGCTTAATGTCCTGATGTATAAGTGCTTTGCTTATAGCTGAAAACATTGAAAACTAAATCTAATTTATTTTTCTAAATTATTCTATTTATTAAATTATATATGAATTTTAAAGGCAATGTCCTTGGAGCAGAATCAGGTAAACTGTTCTAAGCCACTTGACTATTAGGAGGTTTTATTCTTCATTTTACGTTTTTAGTTTTTCATAGTAACTGTGCTCTTTTAAGTTATTAGAAACTAAAAACACGAGCATGACATTACAGGCTTCAAGTGTTAGGATATCCTCAAACTTTTTAATTGTTCACAAAGGTCTCATTTGATGGCTTTTTCAAAAGGAGGTTATACTTCCTAAAATCGTTTCCGAGCAACTTTATACCACAAAAGAGATAACCACCAAATTTTCACTATTACAAAAAGTTCCATAATATTACGCCTCGCCGAACGGCCGGCTAAAGTAAAAAGTATATCGATATTAATACCATTCGCCCTTGCTTTTATCTAGTTTTCTTCGGTCGTCAAGGCAACGAAACTATTTTAAAGTTAGATTGAGTTAGAAAGTGTTGTGTCCCAAGTATTTTGTATGGTTTTTATGTAGCTTGTCCGCACCATATTATATGGGCCGTATAAAGTTTAAGCCAAGTTTGTATAGGCCTAACTTCGATTTTATGTTCTAAGGTCATTCTTGTTTTATGTAAAACCGTTATGTGAAAAGGTTTCGTCAAATATTATGCGTGTTTTTTATGCTTCTTTTTCTTTGAGATAGGGCGGATCATGTCTATGAATGTTTAAGATAAATATGGTGGATGTTACTTAACCGTTTTTGCGGTGATGGCTTAGCGATTGGTTTTTGCATTTATGGTAACCATTGAGATATTCATTTCGTTAGTAATTTAGTAAAACACAATAATCATTTCTGTTGACATTTGTATTTATACAAGATTAAAAAATATAAAACAGTTATACATTTTGTTATAGGAACCCAAAACTCACCTTCAACATCTTTAAATTAAATACAAAATAACTCCTCACCTCATTTCTTAGTGGAATACGTTGTATTCTAAATACAAAATTCAAATACACACATCAAAAGTGTCTAGGGATCAACATATATTTTTGCAATAACTTTTCTCCTGATTGATATTAATTAAAATTTTCTTTAAGGATTCATCAAATAAAGTGTTTTCGTTTGTCACAGTAACGATAAACCAAGTCACCTTTGCATTAATAAAGAAATTTGCCATTTTCCTAATAAAGGGATTTTTGACATTTGAACCACTAACACAAAAGTTTGAAAAAAAGACTGAAATAACAGTTTTCTTTAAAATTTTATTGGGTAACTTAAACAATTAATAATCCGTGTTTCTACCGCGAACACTAACAACACAAGAACATCGGTTTGGCATACTCAAAATGAGTTCATCCAAATCACGCTGTGGAATGGCCGCCCATGTTCGTTGCAACAACAAAAAAAGGTCTTCTTGTTTGAGTTTGTGAAAGGTATCACTTAGGTGATCCCTTCCTATTTCATATAATTGGCCGGTAGAGCTCTTCGCGCTTTCTGGTAGTATGCTCTTTTGAGAAACCGATTAGTTCTCCATATGTTCTCCAAGTCCCATGCAGTGCGTCCACACGTGGGTTCTTAGTTAAGGCTAGGCGAAACTTATGAGCAAAGGCAGAGAGACTCTTAAGAGGGGATGGAAGGTGGAAATATTGAATGTTTTAGCGTTGCGGCCGATGATTGTGTGGATCCTTATTCACCAAACTCCTCTCGCGGCGTGCTGCTCGGGTACTTGGGATAGTTGTTCTGGATATGCAAATTTATCTTAATACTTAGCTCGCAGTTTATAAGGCTCTGCAATAAGGTAATAGGGGACTCTGATAATATAGCTCTTCTTAGTTAGAATGCTGAAACGATGGGGCTACAGTCTTGAATACTGGGTAGATGTTAAGTCGTCTCAGCATAAATTTGAGCGTTGTTGTTGTCTCTGATCCAAATTCAACGGGGTGCAGTTTGCTAATCCGCCGATGGAACAAACCAAGGATACCCGCATTAAACATTGATGGGTTTCCACACGGCACTTAAAGTTGATTTGTTGGAGAGTTATTTACTTCCTGGCAGGATTTTTTAATTCGTCGGGATTGTATGGCAAAAAGCGCAGTTCCAGGGAGATTATATCCTAGTGTTCGTATAAACTCGCGTACTTGTATCACGGTCTCATACCAAACGAGACTCATGGAGAAAGCGACAGCCGCAACGTCCCATTGTTCATATCTGCCCGGAATTTTCTGTAGTTATCACAGAGTACCGCACGATTGTTATAATCGAATCACAGGAGGGTAATTTTGGTCGGCAGGCTCTCGCTAATACAGACAATCATGTTCAATCTGAGCATGTTATTACTTATAAAGGACAGGGGAAATGATTATTAATTGCCCTTTATTGTAGATGATATAATGATATTGTGCAGAAGATTCAGCAACATAGAAGAAATCTCTTGAAAGAAGGCAACTTATGAAGGAGTTTCGAGATGGAAAGATTTAGGATCCGCTCATCAGGTTCTTGGTAATGAGTAATTACAAGAAGAGATGGTACAATTGTTTGCGCAAGCAGAGCTACATTGATAAACTCCTGGAAAGATTTCATATGACCACATGTAAACCTGTCAAGAACACCTATGGAAACAGGATCAAAAATGTGCAAAAAAGCAGAAATAAGGATGCAACCTACGACTACATGAATTTAGTAGGATGTCTATGTATCATTGCAGTATGTTCCAAGACCGCACATAGCGCATGCTGTCAGCGTCCTCAGCCAGCTTCAAACGAGTGCCTATCAGAGATGATACTACATTGGGAATAGACGAGAGAAGCTTGACAGGAGACGTTGCCAAGAGTAACATGAAGGTATAGGTGAGGTTATGCTGGGGAAGGCATCGGGTGTCGTAGTAGAACGATTATGGGGGCGCGTGGGGATGGGTCGTGGATTGCAACACAACCCCATAAACAGAAATATAATATACTCTATATATAAAATGTTTAGCTGTACAAGTTTCTTAATTACCAAATACAATTTCAAACTTAAGTCTCTTATGTACCAAAAAACACAAACATGTTTAGATAACAAAAATTCCAAAAAATAATAAACTTGTACAAAAAGCTCTATAAGTGCTTTGTTTTAAAGTTTTATAAACAGAATACAATTCAAGTTTATACATTTAGTAGAGAGAACAAATTTTATACATGTTTATCCTTAGAACAAAGGTTTTTGTATAGTGATACATCCGGCGAATGCATTCATTAGTGGACAAATAACTTATATTAACAAAGCCTTTGGTTAACTACAATCTCTAACAAAACTGGTTTGTTCTTATATAGATAGTGCTCTTGTACGTGCATGGACATAGAATTGGAACAAAGTTTTTGGAGCGATTGGTTATCGTTATATTTGTAATGTTAACCTTCATTTTAATTCCAAAGACATTCCCATGAGAAAAGAACGTAAAAAACATAGCTTCTTTTACAGCATCAGATAGCTGCCATATACTTCCAGGCCTCGGTGGCTGGAGAGCGCGACAGTTCCTTCTGCTTTTCCGACTCGTCCAAGATATAGACTGAATTACCTAACATAAATACATAGCCCTGGTGTATGAGCGTTCTGGTTATCGTCGTTTCCACAATCCTTCTGATGTAGGATTGTAGTGAGCCGTGGCTTGAATGGTATTGATTAATGGACGGTCTTTTAAATACCTCAGTATCCACACACCTATATGGAATGCTTTTCCAATGAGCTCGAGTAGATACGTTGACTGGCTGAGGACGCTGACAGCATGCGCTATGGTCGTGGGTCTGGAAGCATACTGGCAAGATATCATAAGACCATCCTACTAAAAATTTCTCGCTAGTCGTAGGTGCATCTTATGATATTCGTTTTGGTTATAGATTTCCTGTTTCCCCATAGGGTGTTCTTCACGGGTTTTGTGGTTATGAAATCTTATCCAGGAGTTTTCAAATCATGTAGCTTCTTTGATGCCAGGCAACAATTGTATCCTATGCATTGCACTACTCTTCTTGTAATTCTATATGCTCAAGAACATGATGAGTGGCCGGATCCTAATCTATTCATCTCGACGTCCTTCATAAGTTTGCTGCGGACATGGAAGAAACATAAGAGGAAGTTTAATACTTCATCATTAGAATATATACACAGATTTTTCTTATTTCTTTGTGTGAACCTTCTGTTGCGCTCGCGGTCAGCAAATGACTACAGATTATATGTCATTACATAAGGGGCAAAATTAATATGATCATTTCCTTCCTCTTGTCCCCTTTATAGGATAGGCGCACATCGGTTCAGATGACATCGCTTTTAAAAGTCAGTTTGTTCACTAAAACTTCCATTAATTTTTATTCATCCAGGAACTTTGACTGCTTGGCTTGAGACCATAAATTGCTTTGTTGATGCTTATATACTTGTATGCTCTTGCAGCTTACTTTATGAAGCCTTCGCGGCTGTTCCAGTTAGCACAGTTTCATTCAGATGTCCATTCCAAAAATGACGGCAGTTTCACATCCAAGTGGATTAAGTTTCAATTCATATTTTGCCTGCTTAATGCTAGTGAGACAAGCGTAACAGTGAGTTCTTACAACAGGTGCAAAAAGTGTCGCTAGCATAGTTCGATGCCATCTGATATTCTTTTGGTGATACTGGTGACATGATCAGGATTTATTGATTCTTTGGTAAAGTCTTGCCTTATATTTAAGATGTTCTCCATTTTAGACCCACGTTTCTTCTGTTCTGTTTTGAAATTAAGTATCCGGTCGCACTTGGCATTTGTACGGGTTTCTGACGCCGAGTTATTGTGTGGCATCTAATGAGTGTGCCAGTGCTCATTTATTGGAACAGTGGAAGTGATTGGTGTTTTCAAGGAAGAAATAGACTAGGCATTTTTCAATATTGTTCCTTTCAGTAATGAATCATGCCGATCATCGCCCTACAGAGCTTTCCTCACAAACTGTCTGAGGTCATCATCTATGATGCACTCTGAAGGAGGGGTACGCTGGGCCCCTAAGGCATAGATCTGCTATCTGCGCCATTCTGCATCCTGCTGCTCCATAAATGCAGAGTCTTCGGAGTCCAGGGTGAATTTCTCTGGAATAAATTATAGTTGTCAATCAGAGTCGGGATTATTCTGGTTCGAGACTGTGTAAACATCGGTGGTAAACCAACGTATTGCGGTGTTTCGGGAATGAAGGTTCATTCATGCAAGCGGTTTCTGACTGTTTGGTCGCTAATTAAGTTCCCTGGTAAACGAGTGATGAAGCCTCACGGCTAACATCATGGCGGTTATTGTTGGAGCTCTTCGAGTTAAGATTTGAATGTATCGGTCTTGTCTCCGTGTGGTGCAGCGATACCGTCCTCCATGGCGCTCAGCCACGGTACCAGTGCTTCGGTAACGTGTCCAAAGTCGACTGATAACACTCTGACTTGTATTCAGAGCTAAAGCCACAGTACGTTGCCGGGAACCAGCTTCTATCATTCCCACGGCTCTGAGCATTTCTTCCCTGCTTAAATGACGTCGCCGCTCCATAATAACGTTGGTTTTAATCAGTAGTAGGGAAACAGTAGCACTAATAATGTCTTCAATGCGTTGTATGTTTTTATAGGGAAAATATTGACAGCTGATTTTCATCTTTTACTCGAATTTGATTCACAGTTCCTGATTCAAATTATGAAATGCACCAAAAAGGATCCATATGAATTTATAAAATCATAAATTTATTACAAAGCCACATCTCAATCTCAAGAAATCCGCATAAAAATGCTTGATCCCTAGACACTTTTGATGTGTGTATTAACCCACAACTTAACCAAAAAGTATGGCAGAAGTTTATGCAAAGATGTGTTTGGTCTAGATAAAGATACGAGTGAATGCCACATCGTAAATGTCGTTGGCACGATTCTGAAAGCGAGATACGAACTGAAATGTTAAGGAACCACAAACTACTTTAGAAGTGGTAAATAACTACAGCTATATTTTTTTTAGGTATTTTATTTGGAAACACATGCTGGCTGTTATTTAAATCTCGACGGGCTAACGTCATAACATATTAAAAAATATCTAGTCACTTTTTATAATATAAAAACCGTGTAAAAAATATACCTTTTTGGAAGCTCGCAACAGACGCATAAAATATTTATTTTTTTACCTGTTTTAAGAATATTTTTTATAACATCAAAACAGTAACCTTCGTCGTCAATTTAAAAAGGCGTTCATAATGATTTTGGTTTTGAAAATGAATTGTTTATGCTTATTTTTTTGTGATAAAACATAAAAATAATATATCATCCTCAGTGAAATAAGTCAACAATATCATTTGATACTTTATACCAGTGTAAGGTGCCGAATTTCAATTTCACTTTGTATTCAGTTTTACGAAGTAGCACCTCACAAAATGGCCTTAAAACTGAACTTTCCACATCCACACGAGATTAAACCATCTTTGCAAACTAACAATTTTCTTGAAGTTACACTTTTAAGACCACAAATATTTAGCGGGCGCTGGTTCGATAGTTCCCTAGGTACAGTCGGTTTCATGCATTATGCAAAGTTTCAATTGTCTACGAGTACAGTTCGCGTTTAAAATTCATTCTGTACGCTACTGAACTGATACCGAACTAGTCTTTATCGCTTCTTATGTATGGTTAAGTTTATTTTGTTCAGGATTTAATATAATAAATATACAGTGACATGATATTTGGGATGCGATTGGTCAAACTTTCAAATAGAATTTGTATAAAGATAAAACTTACACGTTCTTTATTATTACTTCTAAAGGCATGCCTCTGCTTAAGGAAAAAATGTTTTTTTTTATTATTATTATAATTTGTGCTGAAAATAAAAAAAACAGATGCAATTTTCCAAAGACCAGTCTGCCTGACGCACAAAAAAAATATTTGAAAAAGAAAAAAACCATGAAAACGCAGCCCGCTCCGAGACCGGTGAGTTCAAAAGCTATTTGTTTCATGGCTCCAACTGAAAGTTTTGAGGGTTTCGCAAATAAACTGGGCAATGCGCGCCCTCACTGTGAACAAACTTGGATTATTAAAGAGAAGATAGGCGAGGAACGTTTAAAAGATATTGTTTTATTTCAATGCCGTGGTCTCTGTTTGGCGTGGATAAAAATGTGGTTAAAACTGTTTAAACCTTTTTTTTAAAAAAGCGGAACATTTAATCTTTAAGTTGGTTCTGTTTACAGTTTTCATTTGACCTTTGTTTCGCGTCGGTATTCCAGAATGTTCTGTGTAATTTTTTTTAAACGAGTGACAAATAAAATGATTGCTTTTATCACAAGTAAATTCAATAAAATATCAATTCTCCATTTTAATCCGAATAAGTGTGCCGCGCTTTTGTTAGTAAAAATATTGAAAAACGACTGCGGTTTTTCCAAAAAAATCGCACTCGAACAAATATTCATCTCGAGTAAATAAAAACGAGTGTTCAATTAACTCGATTGCAACTAATATGAGTACATAAACTATTTTTAGTCCGCGCTAAAATTCGGGATTTAATTTAATGGAGATATTTTGGCAAAGTTTGACACGCCTCAATAAATCTATCGATACCTATTTTCAGCAAATCTTTTTGCATGACAAATCGAGGAGGATTCATTTTGCTATGAGTGAGTTTGGAAAGCAAGCCATTTGTCGAATTTCTATCAAATAAGAGTAATGTACAGACGACAGCATTTTAACCTACCCGAATCTATCAAATTTTACCAATCAAACATTAACCTTCCACAATTATGATAAGGTTGAAAATTTATTAAATAAATTTGACCGGTTGTGGAAACTTCATGTGCTGTCGCCTGTATTTCAATATAGTAGAAAATGATACTAACGACCAGTTTCACAGATTACTGATAAAGTTCTTGATAGCTGTCTGACGTTGAGAGCCATAGAGATGTTTTTAATTTTGATTACTTTTCTATGGCATGATCTGTCAGATATACTTTACCGTATAATTTACTTGTAAATATCCCCCAATAGGCATGACGACAGGGTAAAAAATAAGCAAATCCATTTAGTCCGTAATTTATATTATCGCAAAATATTGGACACGTAATTTTGTTTTTAAAAATCTATCAATAATAACAAAGATAATGAGTATTAAAGTTCGGGAGTGGGGGGTCCTGACGTCACGCCTATGTTAAAATCGTACGTAAGCGTGACGTCACGCGCAATTTCAACGGTCTATAGCTTCGTAATTATTTGTTAAGATGAAAAACGAAAAAATACGAATGCAATATTTTTTTATAATCTAAAAGATCGAGTTATTAGATTTTTTTAGTCGTCATGCCTATTAAACCCTACATCAAAATAGTGTCGCATCTCCAGTTTATTTGCACGTCTAGTGGGTACCCACAGACGCCGTTACTACAGTAATAAAACATACATAGATAGGGACGTGACACGTATAACTAATGCAAGCCCATATACACATCACTAAAATGTAGGGAACGTTTTACATTCGATAGTTTAACGGCTCAGTTGGTTTCTGAATAGTAGGTAGCGGTCATAATGTAAAGACGGGTATTTTGCAAGAACGATGTTCTTATAAATGCGAAATATATGGTTGTCACTTTGTTATTATGTCACATTTTTTTATGTGAAATACCATCTTTTATTCCAGGTTGCAATCTGCCTTCAATCATCAAGGTTTTCAGCTTAATTATTATGACGATCCGTTCAAAAATGACAACCATGTTTGTAAATTGTCTAGCAGCCTATTACTTAAACGCTACTACTCTATTTCGTATCAGCTACGGGTTGTTCGAAAGAGTTACCGCGGCCCTGGCACACAAAGGGCTCCCAAAGGAACACGGTGGGTTTTAGTCAGTAAAAGTCTAACACTCCTTCCCGCTGTCACCCACAGTGGTCATACCGATGATGATTTCCAATCGTTACAAAAAAAAAGTGCTTGCCTTTAAGTAAGACCTAAAAATAAGTAAGAAAGAAACAAAGATTTATTATTTAAAAAAAATATATGATAATTGAGAAACTGGTTAACACCCACATTTCAAGATTACTAGATATACTTTTACAGTGTAATATACTACACCCTTACCATACATAAAAAAATGTATATTTCTTAAACGAATATGTCAAACCTCTCTCTATTTTCACTAAGTACGCCTCCCGTCTCGGTTCGTTGCGATCCATTAGTTTGCGCACTTTTGTATAAAATATTCGACAATACAACGACACATTTGGAGGTGTTGATAACACGGTACATTTGATACTTGATAATGTCAACGTTTTTTGTGAAGATGTGAGCAAAATATGAAATTATACTTACTCTTACATATATGTATCACGTTACGGTGTTTTAAAGGTGATACCTGTGTTTTTTTATGTTCTATGACACTTTTCTACAGTGTTTTAGTGTAACAGTGTTTTGAGAAAATTGACTTTTTATATTTTTTTCTGATTATTATGAAATCTTTTTATATTTTATATTCTAACGTTAACAGATAAGACACCCGCTACATTACGCTTTGATATTTAAAAATCACTGGCTATCGAGGATTAAAGTAGAAAAACCGTCAAGTTTTTACTACCGCGTAACCCATGACTAAACTCCCATTGATCAACACTTTTCCTCGTGCCCATAAGTTGTCAAAACACCCCTTAAAAACATTCACCCCAAAGTTATGTCGACATTTTACCACCACTAGACTAAAATACCAACTCTATACTCAATGAAAACGGTTTTTTTTTCATCGCGAATACACCATAAAATCGCCTTAGGGACCATTTTGCCCATCGCCGTAAATGTGTTAAGCCACTTTCACAAATTGATACGCCTATTTTGACCCTTAAGTCGATGTAATAAGACCTGTAACTGAGCGTATGAAAGTCAAAACTGATGTAGTTCAAGCGTCGCAGTAAACCAACGTCGTTATAAATATATTATTGATATATACGGATACATTTTGTTATAAGCGTAATAAAAATAAAGCTTACTAAAACAAAAAAAACATATTCTTTATTAACATTTAAAACCTCAAAAACGTAATACGATAAATTATGTTCAACCAAGAAAAAGGTTATTCTTCAGATTCCTGGAAGGGCTTTCCAAAATGTTGATATTGTACAAAAGTAATTTTTCAACGAAAGAAAACATGTCTTCAATATTTTTCTAACTTGGAGATCTCAATTCTTTTTATTTCGATTAAGTCCCTAGGCAGTAGTATAACCGTTAGTAATCCTCATAAAAACTACAAGGACTAGTCTCGAAAGCTGTAAAGCCGTTTAAAAAAAGGTAAAACCAACTGTTGTATTCATGAGCTGCTTTATATTTCCGTTTCATTTCGTTTCTTTATAGCCAACTGGTTTTGTATCGACTGGCTATTTTTATTCCTGGCCATTGAAAGATATTTTTTTTGCAATCCTGTTAGGCCAATGGTCTGTTATATTTCATAAATTCAAATACCTTGAATTTATTAAATGTTACGTCCAAATAAATACTATCAATTTTAGTTTGTAAATAAATTGTTGATATAAAGATAACTTTATATTTAACAAATAATTTATTTTTATTATTTTTGGTCATATAATTTATGTAATTGTTTTTTGTTACCATTAATTCCAAAGTGTCACCTATTTGACTCACTGTAAAACTTACACTACACCACCTCACTTCACGTATGTAAATTTAAGCCTTACAGGAATAGACAGACATCGATATATACTGTTGAATGGCAATTTTTGCGGTAATAACAATCGGGGAACATAAGTGGGACGAACCGACCCTTTTCATATCTTTATTGATATCTGTCGCATTCCTCGCTATGAAGATATTGTGAAATGATGTAGGATGTATCGATATGGTATGAGTGTGATATTTCATTGCCCTGATAATGTTATTACGCGTATTATTGTGTATTAATGATATCGTTATTGAATGCTTGGCGGTTGACAGGTGTGGTTTTATTGGGCTGGGGTGATTGAAGATAATGTTGGTGATTTTTCTGTTATGATGTCGCAGCGTTGTTATGCTTGGTATGATTGTGTCAAATTTAGTCTGAGGTGTTTCTGTATAAATCAATAATGTCATTAAAAAGATAAATTGTTGCTACATACTGGAATAGTTCTCACGAAAACTACACCTATTACTGAAAAGCACTCGGATTTCAACGATATTTATATACTTTTATACCTATAAGTTAAACCAAAGCAGCAACAATATTCAACTGACTATTAAACACATTAATATAAGAACAATTATTGAAGTTGACAGGATGTTTTTCAACACAATTACGAACGAAAATAGACGAATAACCATCAGTATTCGATAGAGATCCGGCTCAATTACGTATCTCAGGCAACTTGCTATCAAGAAAAGTTTACAATCTTACGAGTATTATGCTAAGTAAATTTGCGTTGTACGTCGCTCAATGTTTTTCCCCATTTTCTCGTGTGATACGTAAATGCGATGTTTTAGCGTACCCCAAAGATAACCGAGTTACCCCCGTAGAGTTACCGTCGAGAGGATAAACAAGACGCGATATCGGATACTTTGTGAGTTTCTCATTATAATTTATTCTTTGAAAATCTGGAAGGCGTGTTTTTAGCGTTAAATTGGTAGGAAAAATTGCTTTTTAAATTTTTTTATAGGTAGGTCTTTTTGTAGTGTTTTGGTAAATAGTATAGCGAAAACTATGAAAATTTCTGATTTCCTTATGAGTTTAATATAGTTTAAAAGAATGAAAAATTGATCCTCACTACATAGTTATCCGGATAACGCGATACTCTTGGCAGGATACTGGTTGTCAGACTTTCTGGTTCAATCTCTAATATTATAATAATCATCTTCTTATGCTTATATTTATAGTAAAGAGGAAACAATTTTTTTTTGTTTCTTTATAGCTTAAAGTCTCCGAAACCACTGAACCGATTTGAAAAACTATTTCACTTTTCTAAAGCTATAAGTGATATAGCTATATTTTATCCGGGTACGGGAAAAAGTTCCCCGGAATGCGGGTGAAATTGCGGGACAGCTAATTGTGTCTTATTTTATGTGAAATTTTAGTTTATGAGAAATCAAAAAGCCAAACTAAAAATACTACGACCCAATTTATAATAGGTACATTTCATTTAGCAAATAGTAAAATTATAGTTGCAGTAAAAGTGCTCAACTGTTAATGTAATGTAACGTCCAAATTTTAAATCCACTTAGCTTTTACTGAAATGCCGTTAACTTTTAAAAGTCTTTATCACTATAAATTAACGTTTTCTTGGGCAAAGAGTGCAAGACTTTTAATTTAAATTTATTCTTTGGACTGAATTTAATATTATTAGCATGTTTGTTAAATGTGACAATTGCTCTCAAATTTTATTATTTATAAACTTTCATGCAAAGATTGTAGATTTGAGACATAAGAGGTAATTATAAACCCTGGGTCTTCAAAAGCGATAAAAAACGATATATTTTTAATATGAATTTATTTTATAATGTATGTATTGTTGTACTTATTTATATACATACGTGTGTGTTATCCCGGTACGGAAAGATAAATACCTTGAGATAAGGGCGATACTGAGGGAAACAGTTGTTTTAAGTAGTTCTAAGTATAAATTGATGCCTGATTGAATTGGTTATAAGCTCTGGTACATAAAGTAGAGACGTGGATGTCAATGAAACATGTGGAATCATGCCCAACAAGAGCTAACTAAATACGACATTCTGTTCAGCAGTAGCAAAATAATCTAACTCAAAATATAGTGATAAATGTTACAGCAGCTGCAATATGCTTATAAAAAGCTCAGGAAACTCCAGAACATTATCAAAGACCAAATAAAAGCCAAGATATTATTTTTCCCGTCAAAAATTACAATGTTTTCGCTAAAAACCAAGTACACTTGCTTTTATTCGTCTTTCGCAAGCGGCTAATTGTCCATTTGCGGGTATTCGGGCGTGCTTCGCGAAAAACAGAGAAATTCCCAGTCGCCATTTTAATTCAATTCTTTCGAACAAAGCTGCTGTTGCATTTTTCGCTGTTCACTCCACGTTTTGTTGTTGAAAAGTGCAAACGTCTATGAAACGAAAATGGGACAAAAAGCATCTTAATTTCCTATCCTTTTAGCCCGTCAGATGGCTGCGAGATATACTCCATAAGCATTGTAAAATTTTAAGTGAAAAAATTCCGGGAAGGAACCCTTCCCTAAATGCTGAACTTTTAGAGAAATATTACGGCCTTGAATTGCGGTAAAAACCTCTCAAGTGCCAGAAAAAATGTTTCTGAGAAATTAGAATTTTAACAAGACTTTATTCAAGAAAAAAAGTTTCTAAGAAGTTCAGCTTATCGCGGTAAATATTTTTTACGCAAACGTATCACCTTTCTGAAGACAATTCTAAAAGCTACAATCTTAGCAAAACTTCATATTACAAAAATATTGTTCTTCCATGAAGAATGTAATTAATTTACTAATTGAAAATACAGATTGAATGGAATTTCATAGTTACTGACGGATATCTAATGAGCAGTTTCCATTAATTAAACATGGAGTAATATCAGGTCCGCTTTGACATTCAGCGTCTATTGCTGTCGAAGTCCAAACAAAACTTGTTGAGATTCTTTCGCCAAGTCCATCGAGGCTCGCAATCTGGTCGGCTACTGTCGTTTAGAATTCAACCCGAGTCCAATACCATTCCGTTATTAATTAAAGATGGTACAAAGTTCAGGGATTCCTCACACAATTCGGCCCACCCCGGTTTGTGCTCGGCAGGAATGTAATTGGAATTGTTCCGGTCGGTAGGTTAGAATGTGGCCAATTTAAGATTGGGATAAGGACAGCTTTTGGACAGTTGGTTGAACTGTTTGACTAAGTTCAAACATGTTAGAGTTGAAAAATTAATTTGTTTCGGGTCCGTTATTTGGGTTTGTTTGTGAGTCGATGAGTGAAATTGTTTGCTGTCCTTTGGAGATGAAGATAAATTGCATATTGTTGTTTAGTTTTGGCGTTTTAATTATATTAATAAATGTAATACTCCTTAGATTTAGTATACCATTTGTGTAACAATTTCTTACCATGTGTACTCCACAAATTAAAGTTCACAATTAATTTTATGTACATATTTATACCCTTATTTTTACACGTCTAATTATCCAAATTGCAACATCCTAACGTAAATAAAACTGCTACAGACTTATATTATGTTTGTGTTAACTTGTTAAAATACTTTATCAAATATCTGCTAATGACTATAGTTATTAAAATTGAACGCACTGATAGCACTAGATACATTTTCCAAACTCTTGAAACTGAATGTTAACAAATAATTTTGCTAAGCTTTTATTTTGTTAAGCATTCGTAAATGATTTGTGGAATAAATGCACACAAGAATTAATTAATTAACTTGAAAATAAAATATGAATAGTTAACATTCTTTACTAAAATCTATACTAATATTATAAAGCTGAAGAGTTTGTTTGTTTGAAGGCGCTAATCTCAGGAATTACTGGTCTTATTTGAAAAAATATTTCAGTGTTAGATAGCCCATTTATCGAGGAAGGCTATAGGCTACTTTTTATCCGAGTGCGCACAATAGTTCTCACGGGACGCGGGTGAAACCGCTGGCAGAAGCTAGCCGTTTGTTTAAAATTCTTTCACTATTGGAAAGTTGCACTATCTCCAAGTAACATAGACTATATATTTTATTCGGGTACTCGAGTAGTTCCCGCGGAATGCGAGTGAAGCCGCGGGAAAACAGCTAGTCGGTAGATAAGAAAACTAAATCAAAGTAAAATTGTCAGGCCGGACACCTTGGCCTATCGAATAGTAAAAAAGGAGTTTGATAAATAATAAGTTTTATTTGAATTATAGTTTATACTTACAAACACACCTTTCAGCTATTCCCCGGCAATAAATTCATGAAAATATAATAGTCACATTGCATAGCATCAATTTATTAATCCCTTGCACTCAATAAAGCATTCCGCGCCTAATTGAGCTGCAAACAACTATTTGCACATAATAGTAGGTAACACTAAGATTTATAGTTAGTGAACGTAACTTAATTAATTTGTGCTCTCAGCCGCGTCCGGCTAATACATATTAGTTCCTCATTAGGTCAATTTGGATCGGTTGCCTAGCAACGGGTTAGGGTATAAATCTGGGCTTGCTTGTAATGAAGATGTATAACGTTTGTGATTGGTCAGAATTGTATGGTATGATGATAATTATCGGATGCTGGAGATAGGCTGACGAAGTCTAGGTCGGAGTATGGAAATACAGAGTTACGGTCTGTGTGTGGTTGCGGGTATCATTACTCGTCAGGGTAAGAACTGAGCAGTAGTTTAGGTTAAGTTTTATATTTTTAGTTTATTAGTATACTGATACTCATTAATTACAATAATTACCAATATGTACAATAATGGCATCCAGACCGATCGTCGGTCACGGAGGTTCAGATCAGCCAGCTGTGCAGGATATATCATAGTGCACAAGCACTTGCGCAGACACAGGTGCGCTCTCATTGCCCGATGGGACGGCAATCCGGCACAACTGGAGGGACATAAGGTGGATTACCGATATTTACGTGTACCAACATATACCATACAATACATAACGTACATACATAACCCACAAATTGATAAATAGCATGTAAATCTATAAAAACATATCAACACTTTAAAAGAAAGTAGGTGCTTAAAATACAATGAACAATGGTTAACAATTCTTTTGAATGTGATGCCATTCAAAGAGGTGCCTACTGAGCGTCGTAATGGCATTCTTAAAAACATGTGAACTCATGAATAAATTGAGGTGTAATATGGAGCAAAAGGCGAGAAAAAGGTGGGTAAATAAATAATTTCCCCCAATGCCACTAGCATAAGCTATTTATTTGGGAAATTGAATGAAGTGGGTGTGCCCCAGAAATAATTTATCAACAAAATGTGTTACATTACATTGGTTTGGTAAAAAAATCGCGTCGTTTGTTCACGCCGCGTTATTTCGCTTTTTTATATAAATTGTGTTGACTGTTGTACAATCGGCAGAATAGTTATAAAGTGTTTAATTTAATTATTTACTTGGCTCAAGAACCCCTTAGAAAATACTATACTCACAAAAAATACTATATTATACATGATGTTATAATAAACAGTGTAGATATTAGGTTTTCTGAGAAATAGTCGAGAGCTTATTTCGTCCAACAGAATATTATAAATATTATACAAGACAGTTTAGAATGAAGATGGGTAATATTAAATAACATTATTTTCCTAAGAAGTCACTTGTTTACATTTAGAAAATGCTTATTTTACCTTCTAAACACAACATTACTTAGGTACCTGGCGCTGGAACATGTATAATTTTCTTGGAAATGAAGAAATTTTGTTGATCGTACCAGTTCGCGCGTGGTGTACAGAAAGAGTTCTTGCTGAGGTGAACTGCTTGTTGTGGAAGGGCAACAACCGTTTTATAACCAGGTATAAATCGTCACCTGAGTAGTCGACGAGAACAAAACGAATCATATTTTTAATAGAATTAATTTTACTTTGTATAAAATTGATTCTTTAGAATTTTGGTTCTAGGGATAGTGCCAAAGTTTGTNACAATAGTTCTCACGGGACGCGGGTGAAACCGCTGGCAGAAGCTAGCCGTTTGTTTAAAATTCTTTCACTATTGGAAAGTTGCACTATCTCCAAGTAACATAGACTATATATTTTATTCGGGTACTCGAGTAGTTCCCGCGGAATGCGAGTGAAGCCGCGGGAAAACAGCTAGTCGGTAGATAAGAAAACTAAATCAAAGTAAAATTGTCAGGCCGGACACCTTGGCCTATCGAATAGTAAAAAAGGAGTTTGATAAATAATAAGTTTTATTTGAATTATAGTTTATACTTACAAACACACCTTTCAGCTATTCCCCGGCAATAAATTCATGAAAATATAATAGTCACATTGCATAGCATCAATTTATTAATCCCTTGCACTCAATAAAGCATTCCGCGCCTAATTGAGCTGCAAACAACTATTTGCACATAATAGTAGGTAACACTAAGATTTATAGTTAGTGAACGTAACTTAATTAATTTGTGCTCTCAGCCGCGTCCGGCTAATACATATTAGTTCCTCATTAGGTCAATTTGGATCGGTTGCCTAGCAACGGGTTAGGGTATAAATCTGGGCTTGCTTGTAATGAAGATGTATAACGTTTGTGATTGGTCAGAATTGTATGGTATGATGATAATTATCGGATGCTGGAGATAGGCTGACGAAGTCTAGGTCGGAGTATGGAAATACAGAGTTACGGTCTGTGTGTGGTTGCGGGTATCATTACTCGTCAGGGTAAGAACTGAGCAGTAGTTTAGGTTAAGTTTTATATTTTTAGTTTATTAGTATACTGATACTCATTAATTACAATAATTACCAATATGTACAATAATGGCATCCAGACCGATCGTCGGTCACGGAGGTTCAGATCAGCCAGCTGTGCAGGATATATCATAGTGCACAAGCACTTGCGCAGACACAGGTGCGCTCTCATTGCCCGATGGGACGGCAATCCGGCACAACTGGAGGGACATAAGGTGGATTACCGATATTTACGTGTACCAACATATACCATACAATACATAACGTACATACATAACCCACAAATTGATAAATAGCATGTAAATCTATAAAAACATATCAACACTTTAAAAGAAAGTAGGTGCTTAAAATACAATGAACAATGGTTAACAATTCTTTTGAATGTGATGCCATTCAAAGAGGTGCCTACTGAGCGTCGTAATGGCATTCTTAAAAACATGTGAACTCATGAATAAATTGAGGTGTAATATGGAGCAAAAGGCGAGAAAAAGGTGGGTAAATAAATAATTTCCCCCAATGCCACTAGCATAAGCTATTTATTTGGGAAATTGAATGAAGTGGGTGTGCCCCAGAAATAATTTATCAACAAAATGTGTTACATTACATTGGTTTGGTAAAAAAATCGCGTCGTTTGTTCACGCCGCGTTATTTCGCTTTTTTATATAAATTGTGTTGACTGTTGTACAATCGGCAGAATAGTTATAAAGTGTTTAATTTAATTATTTACTTGGCTCAAGAACCCCTTAGAAAATACTATACTCACAAAAAATACTATATTATACATGATGTTATAATAAACAGTGTAGATATTAGGTTTTCTGAGAAATAGTCGAGAGCTTATTTCGTCCAACAGAATATTATAAATATTATACAAGACAGTTTAGAATGAAGATGGGTAATATTAAATAACATTATTTTCCTAAGAAGTCACTTGTTTACATTTAGAAAATGCTTATTTTACCTTCTAAACACAACATTACTTAGGTACCTGGCGCTGGAACATGTATAATTTTCTTGGAAATGAAGAAATTTTGTTGATCGTACCAGTTCGCGCGTGGTGTACAGAAAGAGTTCTTGCTGAGGTGAACTGCTTGTTGTGGAAGGGCAACAACCGTTTTATAACCAGGTATAAATCGTCACCTGAGTAGTCGACGAGAACAAAACGAATCATATTTTTAATAGAATTAATTTTACTTTGTATAAAATTGATTCTTTAGAATTTTGGTTCTAGGGATAGTGCCAAAGTTTGTCATGTTTAGGCTAAGATTAGCATTATTTATTTATTTTATTTATTTATTTATCAGAAAATAATTTAGTTTAGGTAATGGCCTCAGTTTTCCCAAACATAACATAAGGTATAATTAGCTTGATTTAAAGAGTTTACGTATATGCTCTGATAACAAAAGAGTGGATGTAAATGGAACGTGTCTAAACTATACATAGGTAGGTGTAGATACATACATAGTTCGTCAGGTGAACCGTGCTAAACAAAAAAACGTGTTAACATTGGAATTCTCAGTACAAAATAATACAAACGTTCACCCACTCGATACTAAAAAACAAAGTACATTTTCCACTTCAAATAAAATACCAATAAGAACTAGAATTAAATACAAACAGCCGTGAGGACATAGAGTAGCTGACATTCATCCGAGCCGTCACTTGTTTGTTCGGTTCAAGTGCTATTCATTCAGTTTTTACCCTGCTTGTCGTACGACAGTGCGCTGTCAACGTAACAGTGTGAAATGCACAAATCTTCCAGTGAAATATATTGCTTTCAAGGCGGAACGAATGGCGTCCAACTATCGGATGTTTGAGGGTTTTTTGTACATGCCACTGGCTGTGTTTTGTTTTGATTGTGGATTTGTTTTGAATAAGACAGCTTTTATTTTCGTAAAAAAAGATCAGATCTAATAATATTTAATTTATTGCACGTAATACTTAAACTGCACGAAAAAATAGTACAAACGATGACGATTATAATCATGAAAATAAATATCACAGAAGCTCTTCAATATTCATCATTTCAATCTCACTCTGGCTTTTATTTTTAATGCTACCAAAATAATCTGTGACAAAGGACATTTTACTCTCGCCCGTCCAGTCACCGTAATCACGTAAGATCGATTGTAAGTAATCGAGAAAAAAGTTTCACTCTGGCATTTTTCATTTCGATCAAAGGAAAGCAATTCCGATTACCAAGAATCGAGAAATATCCGATTATAAGAATGGTATGTCAGCTATACTTAGAGCTCTGAATATTACTTTTGCTGATTTCGACAATATTACTTGACTTTTGAAACGATGTTAAGTATTATAAACACTTTTTTGTATTATTATTTTATTTTTGTTAGTTTGCTTGACGACAGGACCATGTTCGACCACTTAACGAATAAAAATTGCATTTCTTTATTTCAGGGTTCCATATAAAAAATATAAATGAACGCATTTAAATGTTTCTGAGCGTATTTTCACCTACGTAAAGATTGGTGCCATTGTATTCTTAATTATATTCCTAGAAAGTTCTAAACCTAGATAGGGGAAAGATGTGTCACCTAAGCAAATTACGGAAAAGATTGCGTGAACTAATATTATTAAGTCCTACAAGGCAATAGCTCTTACCCTTACCCTATTACCCTGTTACCCTTACACAAATTGGTCGTCCTAAGTGCTCTAATCCTGACCTGACTGGTAAATAAATAATTCTATACTTAATCTGTCTCTTTCCCTCGGAAATTGCTTTTAGGGACCCTTTTTATGCTTGCACTAATTACTTCGGAGACAGCTAGCAAAGGTCGTCGTAGTTTAGACACAATGTACGGAACACACAATATTTGCTCATTTATCTTCTCACTACTTCTTCGCAAAAAAAATCTTGGTTCCATTTAAGTGTCAAAATAATGTAAAGAATATTTTTTTTATTAAAAACCCTTTTTTTAATAAGTACATCACTACCATTGTCTTCCTTAACAAGGCTATACATACCTTTGTTCAAAAAGGTCGATCTCCCGATGAAATTCTAAAACTGTTTCTACTAAGCCTTACCCAATACCTAGTTCAGTATTGTCAATCAATACCTTTCCATTAACTAGGTAATCAGGTAAGCTCTGCAAACCTCTTGGGATTGTTAGTCCTCCAATCAATCGCAGTTAATAATAAAATAAGCCTGTCTATTGCCTGTTAGGAACTATCAATTATTAAGCCCCTCTGCGTACCTTAGTTGTAATATCACTTGTATTTGAAGTTAGGAAATAATTGGACCTATCGGAATGGTCTAAGTCTTTACAATTGATAAATCAGTCAATCATGTAATCTTATTAGGCTTAGAATTAATCTGGAATGTCCTTTGGACAATATCATAAGATTAAATATTGGTAGTAGGTTTTATAAGTCCACTTGGGATCAGTTTCAAGGTCCGTCACAAAATTAGATTTGTGCCCGGATGACAGCAATATGCCTTTGTATTTTTTTTTCTTTTGTTCAACTGCTTACTGAATTTCACAACCATATAATTGGGTAACACTACACTACTAGATTAAGAAAATTTGCTTTACTCAATTAATTGTAATAAAAAAATCCGTAGCTTGACGCTATGACCCAAATAACGGGACTCTAATGATAATAGACTCTTAAAATAGCTACACAATCACCCATCACAGTACTGACCGCTACAACCTTAAGCGGCAACCTTGATTGACCACTGTGCCTGTAACCAGCCCAAAGCCCCTAACATTTTCCCATAACAATGTAATCTATCTTTGTCAAATACGCTGTCGTTCATTTACAAACATAATTGAATAGAGATTTGACATGTCTTCTGTAAGCCGATCTCTACAGTCGGGTCAAATACGTAATTAAATTAAGGGCGGACCCAGGGGACTGACGAGTTTAATATTATGCATCTACAGTCGGCCTTAATCAGTGCTACAGGGTATATTTTGTTACTTTATGTGCCTTTGTTAGGGCTGCTAGAAGTGGTGAGATCGTAATAATATTAAAACAATTCTCTATCTATTAGACTTTTATTTTTATATGAAGATGGTTTAAAACTTGTAAAGAGATGGGTAGATAAGCAAAACCAATTAAAGGCTACATAATATGATCATTAAGAATGACGCTACTAATAAGCACGTGTCTCATGACTCAATATTCAGGCTATAGAAAGTGTTATGAATTTTATCATTCATTTGACGACTGTAGTTTAGAGAAAGTCTCCAAAACCAGCAGAATATAACAGAAAAATATCTACACTCTAACTTATACTATCTTAATTACAGCTTCTTAGCTCCCAAATAATATTAACATTAATACAACAGCAACTTGAGTCCACGAAGAAAAACGCAAAAAAACAAACAGGAATATTAGGCACGATTCCTAGGCGTTTACACTAGTACCTACCCTTGGGGCGACCACGAATTTCAGCGTTCGTTACACAAAGATAGACAAGAAAAGGTACAATAAGGGTGACACAAAAATAACGTCGGCAATACTAATTGTTCGGAGACCAAGGGACTGGCGGCCGGTGGACCGACAAATTGTATTAGGCTCGCAATAATAGGTACTATAGCGATATTATGTGTGGCTGATAAGGTTACTGGTTGGTACTAGCCTTTGAGAAGCATATTGTTTTAGTTCTAGTGTCAAAATTAATAAGAAACTTGTACTGAGAATAAAACGAGGTGGTGTGAGAGAGATTTCCTTTAACAGAAAATAATATTTTGAAACATAAATAATGTATAGTATTAATATTGCATAAGAAATTCCGTGTCGAAATTATAATGCCTATACTTATCATGGAAATATCCAGAAACAACAAACTACAAATTTAAATACCTAAACTTGATAAAAAATTGTATTCAAATCCTACGCAAAACGGCCTTAAAAGAAAGAAAAAAAATACAAGTTACGAAACAAGAGAATCATTAAATTGAAAATAGGTTAGAGAACGCCCACCTCTACTAAACTTTGAAATGTAATCAATGTCTTAACAAATAATAAATAAAAGTAAATACAAACAACTTAATCTGTTATTTTCACATTATTACTAAAGAATTACGTTCTTAGAAACTATTCTTTTAAATATTTATGGTAAGAAAATATTTTGAAAAAAAACAAAGTATATTTGTGTTGAATGTTGATTCTTTATTAGTTTTATAACTTAAATTATGTTTTTGGAGATTTTCCAAATGGATACACTTTTCCTTTGGGAAAAACTTGATAAAACTTAGTTTGTATCGTAGAATGTTGCCTTTTACAGAATTACTTAAAATATAAAAAAGCGTCTTCAAAATAAACTAATTTTATTTATACCTATCATAAGCTTCATTGAAAATGAACACATAATTCTCACCAAAAATATTCCTCAGTACAAGATGAAATAAAAGATTTTACTTATACTTCAGATTAACTGAGCGAGATAATCATGTCTCTAGAAAAATTATATACCTAAAGACTTTTTTTGAAGAAAAAACGAATAAATTTTACGAAATCACTAAGTTTATCTCCGTACATTTTTTATCATCATTATTAGCCTTTTTATCATCCCACTACTGGGTAAAGGCCTCCTCACATTGGCTTCAGACTTCAGGCTTCTCCTTACTTAGATCGATGTTTTCTGTCATCTTTCGGCCGTTGGTGTCTAAACTATACTTAGAAATATCCGTATATTATCGAAACGTAACTCAGATCAAAGAAAGTTAATACAAAGCACACGAGTATATGGGTAATTCTCACGAAATCCCGAATTTTAGTCAATACAAACTGTGTTATAATTTTGATATGAATTTGTATATATTTTTTATGGAGTAAGTAGTATTGATGTTACTAAGTTTAAATTATATAGTGGTCCCCCGTATAAACGTGTTTTATGAGAATAAAAAAAAACAAAAGTGAGGGAATGATAACTTAGGTGAGGGAATGACCGTTATAAGACATTTATGAAAAATAGTAAATGATATTGCTATTGTTATTTTAAAATAACCTTTTTATTAAGTTACAAGACAATAATACAATGTTATTTTCTTACATTAGTAGGAGTTATTGACCAAGAATACAACATACAACTGTTCATCTTTGATTATTTGCCATCACCAAGATTTCGTTCCTTTTTATTATATTCCTTATTTTTTATTTAGCTTCTTCATCGCTCATCTTCTTTTTCGGGACATTATTTGAACCTATAACAAAATGGCAGCGCAAAATTCAATAGTTAGCCAAAGCAAACAAGCAGCTAAGCAAAGCTAACCCAGTCAAAAGTCATTCCCTCATAAACCATCATTCCCTCACCATCATTAATATGTAATTAATATGAGGGAATGACGGTGAGGGAATGACGAAACAGAGATAAATAAAAAAAAACTCGTATTATAACTGCACTTTAAAAAGAGTTTTTTTTATATAAGTTTAATACTCCCAAAGACCTACTTCATTGTGTAATTAATAAGTTTCAAAAGTACTTACCTTTTATTTTCCAAGCTGTGATGGAATGACGATCAGATATGTAATATTAATAAAATAAGCATTAAATCTTTTTGCAGCACAAACCTTAACAAGTTCACGTAAAATTCGCCATATTGATACATTGACAGTACTGCCTACTATCAAAACCGAATGGCTGCGTTCAAATTTAATTAAAAATGCGTTGACAATTTGACTGACAAAAAATTGTGAGGTAATGATTTATTTTTATCAGACACATGAAGATTATTTTTTAAAATTCAGTTCCTAAATTTTTAACTCAAATTGTGTTTTTTTTTATTAATGTATCATATTTTGAATCGAAAAAAAAATGTTGTAAAGCTTTGTTACACTATTTTGTTTGTTTAGTGATATAAATGTAATTTAATTTGGAGGACGGGACATAGTGAGGGAATGATTTTAGGGGTATCATATAGGCAATTATTTTTTTATTTACACATATGATTAAAAACTGATAAATGAAACTTCTAGCTACAGTAAAGTAGATTGCAAAAAAATATTGGTAGCCGCTATATGTCTCTTATATATTTTTTTAAGCTCAAAGGACAAGAATTTCGGAATTTCGTGAGAATTACCCATATACAACTGCTGAATACAGCGGAATATATAGGAAAGGGAAACAGGAAAAAAGCGCTTTTGTCGCTGTTTTATTATTGGCTGAACGTTTGCTTCGGTTATCTACATAATTAACGGTCGTGAATTGTGCTGCGCTAATGGCTACAAATAGAATACATTAAGTTATATTGGGTTTTACTACACAAATAACGTTGTGACTCTTTTCTGTAAAGGATTTAGCGGAGTGTTTAGTTAATTCACAAGTTCCATTGAACAAATTTGATTATAAAAAAAAACTTATAGCTGATTTCTGAGCACCTATCCAATCTTAATCTTCATTAATACAGTTGAAATGAAAGTTTTTTGTTTATACCCCAAAGATGTCATGACTATAAAATTTGAAAAACTCTTTCATTGTTGAAGCTGCTATCACCGGGTGACATAGACTATATTTTATTTATTTATTTGCCTCGGGCATCTAAGGCCCATAGAAAACACTATACATAAATATTATAACATTAAATTATATACTAATACATATTTTATATAAATACAACTTAAAAACTAATTTTAAACGGGAACGGTTAACGGTCGCGGATAAAACTACGGAAAACAGTCAGTCATTAAAAAACAAATTACTAATCTATAATGCCATTTTCATAAGGTACGAGAGGCGCGCTCTAGTATCTTCGGCATTGGGTAAGACACAGCAATGGCGTTTCCCGTTGGTTACATTCTCCAAGGTATCAGATTACTCGCTAAGGCTCCAAGTGAACTTGCAGCAAGCATCGCAGGGTTGGCATATGTTTACACAGTATTTCGGGCAAGCTCCTAACATTCTAGCGTGGTGAGCAATTAAATAGCAAATTAAATAGATACTGTATGTACTGAAATTATAAAGTGAACAGCTGTATACGTTGTAAATATTTGTGTATGTGTGTGTAGACTTCAAATGAGGTTGATACTTGTAGGTAGTTTCTGAGAAAGAAATGTGAACGGTTATGGAAATGATTTTTGTTTTGCTTATATTTTTTGTATAATAACTTTTGAGTTCCGATTAAATAAAACAGAACTATTAATCAGTTATTGAAATGAATTAAAGGTAATTATTATACTATTAATTTTAATAGGTAATTATTAATGGTGAAATTAAATTAAAGGTAATTTTAAAATGATTACCATAACAGCATCAAATTAAATTTTAAAGTTAATCACCTATTTATAGTTATGAATTCTGAAATAAAACACTACAAAATAAATATCTGAGTGTACCTACACAAAATGTACAGACGCCAGCAAATAAACCTACCTTAATCTGGCTTTCTTTAGTAGATTTTCAAACTTGTCACGATAGCGAAAAGTTAATATTCGATTCAGATTCGTGTAGGTTGAACTGCTGTCGCCTATGCAATAATAGTCTTAGAGACAATATATTCTAATATAAATTCTTCCGCTTTATTATAAAACAAAGTCACACACTCGATATTCATAGACATGTTTATTCAATCGCCGCAGCTCGTAGCCATTTCGTAGCACGTACTACGTACGTAGCGCCGCGTAGCCGCGTAGCTTGTCGTCACGTCACCATGGCGTGCAGTGCAAGTAAATATATTGCATAATCAATATACTTGCTTACTTCACTTGAAATGCAATAACCTCGATACAGTACAAGAAAGATAGATAGTAAGTGTTCTCTGGTTTTATTTTCTACAACCTAGTTTACGTAAATAGTCTATACACCTATTTTTAAACAAATAAGATTGGCAAATTCCCTCAGCCGTAGGGGAGGCCTTTATCTTCGTATAGGCCTTTATATCGTCTTGATATTGTGAAAATCTAATCCCGATAACATTTACAGTACATTTACAGATTTCCCTTTAGGAAACTCAAATCCAGCTCCAAGTCTGTCAATAAATAATTAAGATAAAAACTAAAAATAAACTAATGGAACCTTTTAGTGCCTAATTACACAAAAAGTAAAAGATACACCAAACACAGCTTACTACAATCCCACAAAAATCTCAAGGCGAACATTCTCAGTATTGGTTTACTAAAATTAACTACGACCTAAGTAACCGGCTGAAACCGGTTTAATCCGCTCCTAACTAAACAATACCGGAACGAAGGAGAATGGCCGTTTGCGGAATTATAAAGCGAATACACATAAAACCAAATAAACCCTGAAAAGATACCAATAAATGTTGCTTTAGTAAAAGTCGGTTCTTTTTTCCTTTTTATTAGTTTCTTTTTGGTTAAAAAACGAGGCGGAACGAGGTGCGGTAAACGTTTGCTTGCTATATTGGATTGGATACAATTATGGATGTTCTGTTTGTTGGTGTTTGAGCTAATATTTAAATGAATTGTGGATTTAAGGTGGGTTGTGTATGGATGATGTGTAATTAATACAATAAATTAATAAAGTGCATGAGAACTACTCCGCGTCCTATGAGAACTACTCCGCATACCCAAATAAAAAGCCTTCCTAACTGCGAAATTATATCGGTCTGGTAGTTCCTGAGATTAGCACGTTTAAACAAACAAACTCTTCAGCTTTGTAATACTGGTTTGGATTTCACAGAACAGTGCCCTGCTATGATTCGAGTCAATTCAAATGATAGAAATCGTCAAAACACTAAGTAATCACCAAAAATAATAACCACCTCACAATATTTACTACCAAACCAACCTAAAACTTACCTAGTACAGCATGAAGTAAGTAACACAACTTCATACAAAACAGTCATTGAGGCGGAGAGTTGCCGCCGAACAACTTTCTTAACGCACTGAAGAGTACCAGTAATGAATAGAATAAGTTTCGCATTGCAATCTCGCGGGCGGAACGGGGCGGCGATACATGAGAACATTCTGAACATTATGTAGTTTTGTTCTCAAACTTTTATTCGGATTATTCCATAAGTTTTTATACGGGAAAAGGGTGTTTTGGTTTTATGCATATTTTTTACTAGCTCCTGCCAGCGGTTTCGTCAGCGCAATACTTAAAATGACGTTTTTTCCCGTTTCCGTGAAAATTTCGGAAAATCCTTTCTTAGCAGATTGGACAACCTTTTGAGCATCATCATATGCTATATCAATGGTCTCCGGCGTGGACAGTGTAATTATTTATTTATTGAACTTACTTACAATTATCATTACAGAAAACTAATTCTAATGCGACAGTGTAGAAATCTTATGGCTATTATTGTATCACAAATTACCTAACTTAATACTATATCTCTATTAACCTCTATATTAAACATCTAAATTATTGTAAACAACTTATAAATTATCTTTAACCTAAATAACATAATATATTCAATGTTACCCTATTAAATTCAGTCTTTGAACAAATAAATATATCAATTTTTTCAGCTACTAGATTTAGTGTGTGCAATGTTCGTATTAAAGGCGTTGTGTCCAAGAGTTGAGGCGCGGCCTCCGTCGCCTATGTACGTATAAATCCGGTACACTTAAACTAAGGTACTGCAATACTCCCGGATTGCACAAGTTACCACGGAATACTCTAAGCACGTATTCTGCCAGTGCCAAATCCCTTCTAGTCTCCAACTTGTTGTATCCAACCATGCCTAGAACAAACAGAGTTGGATACATCAAGGGATAGAAGGGATATACCCCATAAAGTCTGAGGTACATGAATCTGGTGTACTTGTTGCTCGTTCAATATCTATAAACATAAAATAATTATGCACTATCAAACTAATTAGACCACCATCTTCCAATTGACAGCCCTTTCTACGCACGACCACAGATAAAATCAAAAACTTTCCTAACTGTACAATATTTCCTGTTGCATGCACATTTTAATTAAAATTCAAGAACATAACGCAATTTCAATTACGCAGCAACTCGTTTGAGCAGTTAGTGCCCATATTTCACTCCAAGTGACGCTTAGTCAAAAAGCTGGATCTAATACGCGATTAACCCTTCAACTGCTCGCGTGGGTCACAACGATTTCACATGAATGGTGGAGGGTTAGACCGGGATAGTGGGCTAGCGTTAATCGGAACGTTATCGTGGCGCTACAAAAGACGGGATGACTTTATTTTCTAATAAATTTAACACACATTTTGGATATTTTCCGGTGATGTTCGTAGATTTTGTAGTGTTGTGTGGGAGGTCATTGACCTCGAAGGTAGAAGAGATGAGTCAATTGTATACCTTACAAGGTGCGGTAGTAACAGACTTATCTGTATTGAGGTAGGTATGTCAAGCACATTAAAAATATCCCACACTGTTCCCAACACGCATGCCCAGTTCGTTGAGTATGGACAATACCCCCAGCTTGGGAGAGGTCTTTGTCAAGCAGTGGAATTTTTAAGCCTACGATGACGACGACTACTAATGAATTTAAAACTTTACTCTTATGATACCTGAAACAACAAGCCATTAAACGAAATAGCTCTTACTTTTCAAAATACACAACTAATAAATTAAATCTAATTAATTTCTCAAAACTCAAACCAGGTCCAGACAACTAAAATAAATAGCTAAACCCCACTTCGTTAATCTGTTGTGGTGAAAACAGTTCGAAGAAAAACATGTTTATGGTAAGAACGGCACTTAAACTAGCGCAAACACCTTTAGTTGAAAGGTTGTCAGGATTTTATTGTTCCTCAGATATATTCTGTTTAAAGCCACTTAGGTGATCGCAAATAATTCAAAATATTTTGTTTGTGTTTGTTTTGTTACAGTAAACAATAATGGACCTATGATCTCAGTGGTGCCTGATGGTAGTGCCCATCTCACAGAGAGACAGGATGGCAACTTTTAATCACTGCGCTTCTTGATATTTATACACAATCGGAACTTCGCGTAGCACTATAAAGGCACGATATCTCTTCCTTTACCCGAGGTTTTGGCTGAATTGCACCGACAGTGGTCATGGGTGGACTGATGACTGAAATGTCTATAAACTGCGAAAGTTTAAAAACGCGTCCTCAAAGTATTAATTAATTTTATCATTAAGACTTTAAATAAAAAGTCCAAGCTTTTTCACCATTTTTAATGGAAACTCAAAACCTATAATAACTTATTCAGTTTAACAAATTAAAATTGACAGGGATGCTTTTAGTACTATATCTTTAGCTTTAAACCATTAAAAACTGAATTTCATAAAATCTTATTCTACAATTATGTAACCATTATTCTCACCTCCCAACCAGCAGATCAACTATTACAGTACCTACAAAGAACCACCCGCAAGGTAATTTAGTACCGACACAGGAGTACCTGTGTTTGAGTCTGAATCTCAGACAGGGCGCAGTTCGTGTTGTCTCCAGCAATTAGTGTAAACACCGTCGACCTACAACCGTGAGGGCACTTCACTGCGACCTGCTTGGCAGGGGCAGGCCTTGGTGATAAGAGGCAGCGTAGCGGAAATAGATGAATCTTTGGTTAAAGTTATTGTGGCCCTGGATAATGAAGGACAAATAATTAAGTAGTCAGACAAATATTTGTTACTGATGAACAAAAAAGTTCCTACTTATATATTATTTACAATTAAACCATTTATTATTTAGTCACATAAACATAAATTGTTTTTATACACAGTACAGGGAAATTATACAACAAAAAGACAGTGAGACAAGGGGTTCACAACAGTATATGCTGTGCTAAGTCCTGATTATCAGATATCCGCTGGTCATAGTTGGGTTTAAAAAGTACATTTCATACGCAAAAATATTTACAAAAGAATTAATTACTCGTAAAATTATGATATTAGTAAGTAATACGTATGTTTTGTAATTTTTATGTTCATACTGTGTTATACATTTTAATTTTCATTGACTCGAAATGAAAACTTAGTAAAGTTTGAGTCATCAATTTTCTACAGTAACAAAACTACTTGAAAAACTTTTAAAACTAGCATAACAAAGTTGAGTTCCGACGAGTTTATGTTCATGTATTCAATCATCGCTCTCATAAAAAGTGTAATATTATTCCTGGTAAGAATCAACATTATAATAAAATTATTATTCAACAATGGTATATAAATTAAATAGATAGTTATATTGATAAAACCGAACTTTAGCACCAAAGTAAAAAATGGGAGGATTGTTAGACATCCAAAACGCTGCAATTACCACTAAGACCTATACCCAAGCTCTCGTCAGTAAATGCAGGGGAACTTGCACCGCACGCTTGTTTCCTCCACAAGTATGTCTACAAAAATAAGGAGAATATTTCCAAATTAAAAAATGTTAATTGATGACTAAAAAAAGGTGAATAATTTTAGGTAGGTAGGTACTTACTTATATAGTAAATGATGAACATACATAATGAATGAAGAAGTGGATAAAAGAAAGTGTATTGCTTTATGTATGCGTTTGTTTTTAAAGAAAACTATAGCAACCTTTCAGTTGATATGAAATAATCTATGGCAATCAGAATTACTATCTTGGATATCTATTTGGTTCAGCTGCTATTTACTATTTATTTTACATCTTTTTCAATGAAATTATATTATTTATTAAAATTAAAAAAGAACTGTTTAATACTATAAATAAATGTAATTTTCTGTAAAACAGTCGCGGAAATTACATTTCACATGGAATATGGAATGGTATTATGGCGAACTTATGTAAAAACGGATATACCGTTAAAGGAGCTTACCACTAATTATTATTCAAAATATTTAATAATTCTATCATACAGGAAAATTAACAAAGAACGAAATATTAAGCCCCAAAGGAAAAGAACTACACTATGTTTTAATAAAAGAAGGTAGTTTTACTGATGCTTTTAATCCTATAAATAGACGCAAAAGATAATGGAAGAAAATTATGAAAGACAAGCTTAAGAGGAGTTGTCAGGTGACAGCCACAAGCTTCGAGCTTGTTCTACGCTGAACAAAGGATAAAAATTGTGTGCGTCGCGGTGGCGGGACCTCTTAGATATTGTGTAGGAATTTCCAGATAATGTTGTTGGTCATTTATGTTTGAATGCCGTTTTTGCTTTTTAAACACTTTTAAAGTGATTTAAACATATTAAATGTTATATTAATGAAAATAGCAGACATAATATAAGTACAGACAACAGCACGTCAAGTTACCACAATATGTCCAATTTCTGAAATAGATTTTCAACCTTATTACAATAGTGGGAGGTTAATATTCGATTGGCAAAAAATGACAGATTCGTGTACGTTGACCTGTTGTCGTCTATACAATCTTAGAAAAAAAATATTACTTATGCCATTTTATGTTTTGAGTTAGTAATTTTACTTTATTATAGCTTGTCTAAGCTGGAATGACGCGTCCCACTACCTCCCTTTGAGCAGGCCGTGCAAATGCGGTAGTAGGGTACATACTTTCAGCTTTGATTAACTATGGAAATATAAAATAGAATATAGAAACAAATATGGATGAGTATAATAAGCGGTTTTAGCACTAAAAAGCTATTTTTCCCAGACAACCTTAACAAATGCTACTCAATTTAATTGCTTACTACTTTTCATATAATTCAAGTCTTATAATATTCCACTACGTGGTCTTTCCACTTTGTCGCACAACCCGAGCTCTCCTAAGATATCAGGTGACTGCCCGCATATTGCTCGTGAAACAAGATATTAAGTATTCGCTAATTCTGCAGATAACTACTGCACTTGCATTAAAAATGCAGAAGATTCTTTGCACTCTGTTTATTTAATTCAATAGCAAATGCAATGAATATTATCCAGATTAATCTAGATAAAATGCTGTCTGGAAAGGTTGGTTTTATTAAAACTCCAAGACTTCTTAGGTGTAATTTTGTGAACAGTACTTTTTGCTACGAATAAAATAAGTTACGACAGTTAAAATATGTAGTACTACGTATGAAAAAATACCGTATTAATTAGCTGTTATGGAGTAAAAAGAAATACATATTTATGTGTAAGAAAAAATTAAGGCTCTCTTAAGTGCGTATGTTGTATTACGTAACTACGAAATGTATAGACACTACGCCTTAAATCACACATTCAATTTAATTACTTTGACATAAGACCTGAACCCAATCAACAAAGGACCGCACATGTAACTAATAAATCAAAACCAACAACTTTAACTGGTAAAATCTCATTCCTTAAACATACTATTGTTAGACTGTACAAACTATCGCACTATTTGGTTAGGTGGAGACCAACGTTTGTACTATTCTTCATACAATTCAAAGAACCAGGTGTGTTCGGGTCTCGAACAAACACTTGGTACAAAACGTACCTTACCTCACAAAGGAATGAAACAGTACATGTTTTGATGGCAAATAAGAGCGCTTATGAAGGCCTTAATAAGTTTTCGCCTCATACCATATTTGTTTAGGTTATTTTATACGATATTTTATTCGGAAAATAATTGTAATAAGTTGAGCTCTTTATAGGAATTTAAGCGCATATTTCCAAAGGTCAGTCATCGAGAGACTTTGTTTAAAAGCTTTTTAGTAAAGGTCACCTACATTGTAGCTCTGGGGCGACTAAATATAGCTTAGTATTCTTACTAAGTGACGAAATACTCCTGGGTCATTATGTATTTTTTTTTTAATTTTTGCTATCTTTGACCTTTGCTCCCCACTCGAAAAGTTAAGTCTGACATTTTAAAACTGAATAAATATTCTGACCTGAAATAAAAGTAATTATAAACAAGGTCTATACTAGTAGGTCCACTATAGGTCTAACAAATTTAAATCAGTATACAAAGTGGACGGCAAATATTCGCAGCTCCAGCTCTCGACGTGTGTACTCAAAATAGGGCTGACAGTATAACGGTGGGTATTTATTTAACATTTGTACTACTAAGGTTTTTCTATAGCAATTTAAATATTTTTGTATGGAAAAACGTCATTTTAGTCAAGTTCTTCCATCAACAGCAAAGTCTATATCAACATGCACATTGCACAATAAACAAGTCCTAGATACGAAGAAGGTCTTAATAAGGCCAGAAGATCCGAAGCCCATAACTTAATACCCCAACAAATCCAGACGTCCTCACCTGCTAACCCTTACTAACATAATTCCCGGCGTTCTTAACTCGGAAGCTTAAAATGGTATCGTAAAGTGACTCGCACGAACTACCCCGGCCTTAAGGGGTCATGACATAGTCGAGAAATAAAAAGTGAGGGCAAAATTATAACTGGAGCGGGCTTTTTGCTTAAGTGGAACGAAAGTCTGCATTATGAGCAGATTCAAAGTATGGCGCACTAAATAGGCGAAGGCAGTGCTTTGTTGTTGACTTTTATGTATTATCTTTCGAAGTGACTTTAAAGCGAGGTTTTTTAATTGTATTGCAATTTGTGTAAGGGGGGCAAAACCTACATTTTCATACCACATTTGCCAATCTCACATGCTCATGATGCACCCTACTGAAAAACGGACGAGACTCTGGCGACCGACTGATGGTGGCTACACACCATACAGCACCAAATGGGACATTAAATACCTTACTTGGTGATGGGCAGCAGCACCTCCATAGCTAAAATATCCCACACTGCGCTCACCAAGTCGCATACCCAGTATGGGGAGTATGGGTCCCAGTTTGGGGGAGGCCAGCAGTGAATGTTTTTAGGCTGGGAAGACGACAACGTAGTTTATAGACAAATATCTTAACATTCCAGTAACAGTCGTAACCAAAATGAAATCGTAATATAATTAAGTACAGACAACAGCAGGTCAACGTATACGAATCTGTCAAATTTTAACAATGTCATTTTAACCTACCTCCATTGTGATAAGGTTGAAAATTTTGTGCAGAAATTTGACAGATTGTGGTAACTTGATGTGCTGTTGTCTGTACATTACCTACATATTTTTTTATAGCGTTGCACTGTAGCATGCAGGGATGTCTTTTTTACGCGAATACCGTATTACGCCACATTCATTATAGGCTTTAGACAAAAACTCCAATGTATCAATTCATCGCTACTGCGTTCATGCGAACAGGATTTTTGTATCAATGCTGCCTATCGGCATCGGATTTTTCAACGTTACGAATTGATTAATAAAAGTGATAGACATTTTAGTTACTTCATCGCAACATGTAAGTACTAGTGCATCGATTTTCAACAATTAAACATTTACTATTTGTTAAATGGAAACCTTTGATAAAGATCATTTTATTATATCTATTACTAGCCATTTTCTCGCGGTTTCACTCGCGTCCCGGACAAAATATACCTAGCCTAACTCACTCATGGATAATGTAGCTTTCGAATGGTGAAAGAATTTTTAAAATCGGTTCATTACTTCGAGAAATTACCCCCTACAAACCACAAACAATTTTACCTCTTTATAATATTAGTATGGATTCGTAGTGGATATATTTTTATCCACCTGTTTCTTATGCAACACATAAAAAATATCGAAAAGCCAAAAGTATTACGAGAAGACTTCTCATGCAAAGTCCGGTTAGAAATATTCTAACAAAAGTACGAACAGTGGCAATAGCCCAAATAAATGTAATCGTGTGGTCGGCACAATAATCATTTGAATACGAATGTACTGATTTTCTAGAGGAAAACGTTTACATTACCGTCCAAGTTGTTGGGAACAGCCGACAAAAACGAAATACTTGAACATTTCGGATGCTTTTTAGCTTCCAAGGTGAGTTTGAGTGTTGGGCCTAAATTCTAATACGACAATTATTGTTTGTTTACCACGTAAGAAGAATAAAGTAAAACAAGGTTATTATCATAAGGAACAAGAACTTTTTGAAGTTAGGGAGAATTCATTTTATAGGTATGTTTTTCAACTTTTTAAGCACACGAGAAACTATAAGAACTGTTAAAAAAAATAGCTAAAGTTACAAAGTCAGAATAAAAAGCCCTTTTTATCTCAAATGTACTTTAACAATAAGTAATATTTCAACGTCAACCTTTACACAAAACTCTAAATAGCACCCTTCAAATCATTTGTAAACCCTAGTAGATCTGACTGATTTTCTTTTTTGTTGTTTTTATAAATTGCAGTCATTACCTTATCTGCCATTACAAAAAACCTTTTAGGAGCAAGATTCTTAACAGTAATTTGCAAGGGGCGAAATTAGAATGCAGATTTTCTTGCCCTATTTTCCTGTCCTCGAGTGTATTGCCGCCTACCTCTCAATACTCGTTGTATCTCTTTGCCACGGTTCAATAATAACCGACTTTTACGACTATCACACCTATTCTGGTTCACGTTCGCTTTTTCTTTGTTTACAAATGGCTATGAGTTACAACGAGTGCGTCATATAGTTTTATTGGTCTTATATCTGCAGCTTATAACACATAGCTGAGTACCTACTTAGTGAACTATCGAATAATATGATTAGCTTGGTCGAAGTCAAAAGAAAATGCTAGCCCCTGCATCACCATGTTTTTTGTCATCAAAGATAACAGTCTTTTCATGTGAAAAGTGTATATTTCCTAATATTTATCAGAGCTGTAAATATCTGGACAAATGCATAGTATTGACATGTACGAAGATTTTATTCGAGTGATGTATACTTAAAAGTTATTTTTAAGCAAACTGAAATTCGTCATACATAATTCAAACCTCACAACTTATTGACTACTTACGTACGTAACCTTCTGTAGTTTTCACGGCATAACACGTTTCTAATATATTATTAAGAGCTCCGGTTTCTACTTGATGTTTTCCATATAATCGTACCCGAGGGGAATGGAAAATCAACTACACTTACACGACTAACAACATCGAAATTATATACTTACTCGAAAACTTACATACTCGTACCAGCAACCGTATATATTATTGTCAAACATAATTTTAGTACCGACTAGAAAATAAGACATACTTATTATACGATATCTCAGACGAACGTTAGTGAAACGTTTTGAGATCTCTTTAATATATGAAAACTGGTATTAGACTAGCTGTTTCGGGCAGATTCTCGGGCCAAGGGAACTTTCCATCCGGATCAAAAACCACCTATATTTTGACGTATAAGCTACATACTTATAAAGATTTCTTAAACTCAGTCTGACTTTTTGAAGTTTCATGTGACAAAACACTTTATACTTGCAGGCCATTTATATATTTTTAAAACTACCAATAACATGAAACTTATTTGACAATATTTCATTCGCTAATCTAAGTTCTAACTATTACAGTTGCAATCCGTATCGCGTGTCGTGATAAGTTAAATAACAGTTAATTGAGGACGGCAATGCGAAATGCGACTCCCCAAACCATAGCTTATCTTTCTTTACTAATTCCTAGTCTACTAGTATTTTAGTAATCTAGTTTTGCGACAGACATGCAACTTAACTAACAATGTAACCTACTTTCTTCGCCCTCAATATAAAAGTTTTTGACTTATTAATGCACCTATCAACCTTCAAAGTCTTACATTTCTATATAATAAAGGTACAATAACAAGTGCCCATTTTCTTTACAAAAATTCACTGGTAAGTAGAGGTACAAGCGATTTTGATTCTTGCTGACTAAGGATTTTATTAGCCGTAAGAGCGATTTTGGTGAGCACATAGATCAGTGAACTTTCTGTTCGCAATATGTTTTTCGTAAAATAGTATAAAATTATACGGTGCAGTTGAATCGCGCTACTGACGTTGTAACGTAGTATTAGGTTTCATAGATATTTGAGATCATATTTTTTCTTGTTTTATGACTGTCTCGTGCTTAGAATAAATGAAGTTTTTCAAAGATATAACTGTCAGCGTTATGAGCTTGCATTTTTCTTTCACACTTGAAATATATTTTATTTTCTGTTGCAATTTTTAGGGATCAAAGGCCTCTGTGCACAAAACGTACAATTCATACCTATTGTATTATTCAAGCAAGAATATAAAATTTGAAAATGTGACTCTACGAAATTTAGCTTATATAGAAGTCATTGCACAAAGGTATTTTAATATAAATCGTACATAAAATATGATATTAAATAAATTCTATGCATAAGTTTTGAATTGCAACTAAGTTTCATTTTATTAAAAATGTTAGTTAAACAACACCTGAAATCCAAAGATCCATCTCTGGTAGCTATTGAAGATACGATTGCAAAAAAACTATTCTACATAAATTTATTATGTCATTAAGTTACTAGTTAAGAGGAAACTCCCCCTACCAACCTCCACCCTCAATAGCATATGGGCCGGCCAGTATTCATGAGACACAGGTAGCCCCAGTTTTTAAAGTTAAGTAGTTTTCGTTCTGGCTCAATTCCAGGGCCGTAATAACCGCATTACAAATAAGTGTCTCTCTGGATCGCGTCGCATACATTGTAATTCTAGAAAATTCGGTTTTGGCAACGAGAATGAATAATGTCCCGAAGATCTATGCAGCTAATGCTAGGCATTTTATGTGCAACGTAGCTATAGATTTCGGTAAGTGACTGGCTTTTGTTTTGAATTTGTGTCGTTGGCACACCTCCGCTGCAGTGGTTGAAGCTATGTTGTAGATTCTTATTTTAAATCCATGATAGTACTATTTCAAAGTATTAACAGATTTTTACACTTATTAGCTTGGTATATCGTACTTTAGGGCTGGTGATAAATGACCATACATTTTTTTTTAAAAGTTAGCTCCAATTATTTTTAACACTAGGTTCTGCGAATACTTCTGCTTGGACTTTTAATGACAGTGAACCATCCATCATCGACTTTCACATTTCTTACATTCGTTAGAAGCCAGATTTGTGAGCAGCGTATATCACATTTTTTTTACCATCACAAAATAGGTCACTACCACCGATAACTGGCTGCTTTAAATTAAACTTGGAATAAATAAGTTTTTGCTTCAAGATGGATCGCTTGCCCATTTAAAGCAGCTGACGAAAGCGGCCTTCTTCTTCATTAAAGCGCTTTACTGGCCTACAGCCAGTTTGTGCTTAACGGGGGATAATTAGCACCGCCATTTCCTTCATCCATTTTACGGTTAAAACCATAGTTTTGGAAAGAACGAATTGGGTAAGTTTTCAGACCTTTTGGTAAGTAAGATTTCAGAAATGCTCTTTAGGAAAAGGAGATTATAATTCTGGAATAGAATCCTAATTTTAAAGGTTTTGGGACCTCCGATGTTCATTTGATTTTGTTTGATGTATAGATAAGTAATCAACTGAAAAGTTGAGTAACTTAAAAACAGACAAGATAATTGAAATCTGTGAATTGTGAAATTTTAAATATTACTAGCTTCAGCCAGCGGTTTCACCCGTTTTCCCGTGGGAAATACTAGGCGCACCCAGATAAAAAGTAATCTATAACCTTCCTCAATAAATAGGCTATCTAACACTGAAAGAATTTTTCAAATCGGACCAGTAGATCCCGGGATTAGCGCGTTCAAACAAACAAACTCTTAAGCTTTATAATATTAGTATAGATTTTCTATCACCTAGATACAAAAAGGATATACCTATCAGTACTTCTCACTATCTCTTAAGCTATAATTTTCGATCCTCATGCTTTTCCGTCACCCAAAAGTATACCTCCAAAATTAGTAGTACCACGTACCAAAAAGTACCGACTAATCACAGTGCCGTGTACAAAATGCACGTTCGGTATTCAAACAAACGATAATAGCTGTAGCTGCTAGTGTGTAGCTATTGATTCTTGTAGATATATGTAGGTACAGTAATTGTTCAGTATGTACCAACACGCTTGCACCAGGAATAGCTAAGGGTTATACCATAGCTCTGTAATTGGTACTCTGTATGGGGCTAATTACTCCTTCTGTGGGACTTAGGTGGGGTAAGGTTCAACCACAGTATCGAATAATAATATTGAATTATTATATTGATACTACCTACTAATTAAAAGTGAAAATAGTTCATTACTATAAGGAAGAGCTCGTGGCTAAGTCAAAGCTGCGCGGATCGATCGATCATAAGGTTAAGCAACGCTTGGCGCGGTCGGTCCGTGGATGGGTGAGCATCTAGTCGTATCAAGTTCTTTCGTTTTTCGGAAGGCTCGATAAACTGGTGAGTTCCAGTTGTCATTGACCATCTTTGGCAGTATTATCGGGTAGTCAGAAGCCATAGTCTGACAACCAGTCTTGCCAATGGGTATCGGATTGCCTGGGTAATTGGGTTGTGGAGGTCAGACGGGCAGTCGCTCCATGTAAAACATTGGTCAGTTGCATGCGGTTATACTAGAAGCCGACCACAACATATTGTAGGGAAAACTATATATATCCGAGACAAGACTACAATTTCAATTTCTTGTCTAAACATATATGCACACAATATAGAAACTATTCATAGTACCCTATAGAGTAAATTGACATCCAAACTGGGAACCTCGTTTTTTTAAGTCGGTATATTAACCGGTTTTGTATCTTTAAGTTCGTGAGCGATAATTGCTAGTACTTGTTTGCCCAGTTTCTTCAAGCATCGTAAAAGGGCGTGTACGAATTTAATTAGGCTCTTAAGGTTCCTACTAAGGGTAGGTTCTTATAAAAGAAACAGTTCGAATAACATGTTTTTATAAATAGACTTTTTGGCATAAAATAGAAATATTTCAAACTCAAACCTCAAACTTTTAATATACAGTCGCTTTTTAATGTATTTTAATACAAAACAGATGTTAATAATAATTTTAAAGTGTGGCTTAGTATAGTATATTTATTACTATTTGCTATATTATATTCTATCTATATTGTTATATTTAATGTAATTTATATTTTACTATCTATTTGGCTGTAGAATACAATTTTCCTTATAAATCTGCAGCAATCATACAGCAATTAAACGCAACGGTTATCGAAGTCGTCAGAACTATGTAGTATTGTACAGGTGATAAATTCAATTTGTAATTTTTCCTCAATGGTTTCTTACAGGTAGTTGGAATTGCATTTTATGGGCTTCTATCACATTTATTCAAGTCCTACAAATGTGACTATATTACAACTCAGCTCATATTTCGTCTATTTATAGAATTACTTATATTAAAATTTCATCAACAGCCTTTCCCGAAAAAAACAGAATTAATCTTATGAAAAATGGAAACTGAACAAAATAGATCTTTGTTACAACGAAGCCGAAATTGGTCGAGAAGTGGTATAAACCTACAGCCTCTTTATTTTTTTTTTCAAAACTTAAGGTTCAAATATCGATTGAAAAGAGAAAAAGACAAGTTTAGTTACCTATCGCAAGTACAGACCTAGCAAACAACCTATATAAAACAGGAAAGTCATTCGTATTGCCTACAATCGTAAACAAAAATAAGCCTTCACATAAGTAAGGCAACAAAAGCTATTAAGAAACTTTATCGCTCCTGAAGTATGCCAAGTTAGATTGAGCCGGGTCAAGGCAAATCTCAGCTCCATGTCTCTCAATCTTGGCTACTCTTCAAGCAATAGATATGCGGCATTATCTGTTTATATAAGACCTCGTGCTAAGAAACAGCCACAAGGATTTATCATGAGGCCAACGCTTGGCGCGGTCGGCCCATGGATGGATCATCTTGTCATGGCGAGTTCTCCCGTGTTTTGGAAGGCACGTTAAACTTTGGGACCCGGCTGTCATCTGAACATCTTTGGCAGTCATGACAGTCAGAAGCCAGAAAGTCTGATGGCCAATCTTGACTAGGAGTAGTTGTTATGGCTTATCCATTAACTTAGTTATTGTGGAGACCAAATAGGTATCGAATTTATGTAGCCTATTTTAATAGTGACTAGATGCCGGTTAGTTCCTGCGGGGCCCACTAGGGCCAGAGCCTGTCGGGGCTGCGGGTTGTTTGAAAGAGTTACCGCGGCCCGGGCACACAAAGGGCTCCCGAAGAAACACGGTGGGTTTGAGTTAGTTAAAGTCTGACACTCCCTCACACTGCCACTCACAGCGGGAGGGGGTCATTTGATGATTTCCCATCGATAAAAAAATGATTAGTTACTGTCAATTCATACAAGTAGTTATAAGATACAAATATTAAGAAGTGTGGTGGATAACATTCCCAGTTCAAATCTGAACTTAGAAAAGTTTATGCGACAAATCATTTACGACAGAATAATTCTGAAGTCAGAAGGGAATGCGTAAACGTGAAATATAGCCATGTGGGTAGATGTGTGTTAATAAAATATACATTTTCGTATTTCGAACGCTAAAATTTGTTTATGACAATTTATATTTCCTGAAGTCTCTGGTTTTGTTTATGGCCTGCAGTAAATAAATATGTTTGATTTCTGTTATCGTTATGACTGAATTAACCTTCATCAGTCATTTATTTATAGGATTCTAAAGATATTGGGGTGTCTAATAAAATAGTCTGGTTTCTTGGTCTAGGGTCGAGAATAGGAGATCGGAGGAACAAATCGTAGAATAAGCATTGTTTGATTTCTTTGAACTTTTATTCGGATATTTTGTTCTTTCTCTATAATGTGATGGGCTTATACTATCCTTGTTCTTTTATAATGTTTATTTATTTTCGTGGAAGACGTGTGGTATAAGTAATTTATTGTTTGAGAGAAGTTGGCAACTCTCATTGGGTCCAATGAACGCTTACGGAACTTACAAGTTTCAGACTGTTCTTAATGTAAAAGTTCCTAGTTTCCATACGAGGTTTTCATTCAACAATTTTCCTGTGGCGAATATTATGCTAATAATAATAGTGTATGACCCTTTTCCAGTGAGAATGGGAATTCTTATGTGAGAATGAGACAACTGTAAGGGACATATTATTGTAGTATAAAAGAGTATAGTTAGGCACAGGTGCATATTCTATTCCCTCACTCTTATAGCCCGATGGGACGACAATTCGACACTCAAACTATTTTTTTTTTGGCCTATAAAAGCTCTTATGAAACGTCAAGCTAGTTGCACGGTTCAAAGAAGTGGATCTCATGGAGGAGAACCGGCAATAGTTTTCTTACAGTACGTACGAGATATCCCTGAGAAAGTTATACAATGCAAGTGAAGCTAGAGCTGAGATATATTAATGAATTATACAAAACAATGTTTAAGCAAATGTATTAGGTAAAGATGTTTATTTATACATTTATATAANCTATAGACTATTTATTTGTCAAAATGAAGATATCGACCGATCCAAATTGTCACAATGACTCCTTACGTAATTACCCCACCGGACTTGCACTGGGCAATATTTACATTGAAGATGCATGACTTGCGACCTGTATTTGGAAGATGAACAATCCAGTTCGATCTTGTAAAAGAAGGTGTGTTAATTAAGATCATAATTACTTATTTTACTGTGAAAAACGTACCTATTGCCATAGAACAACAATAAGTATATCACATGAAAAATAATAAACGCGTGACAAAATCTCTCTGACGATACCAAGTGGGAGTTGAGTAACGCCATTAACCTATATCGGTTGACCTTGAGGACATCTGGTCAAACAATAGCCCGGCCTACTCCCATGGGCACCATCAAATTTGACATTATCATTTTACTGGGTCTAGCATGATTTTATGTGGAAGAAATACGAGTGGGTAGTACTGTATTTTATTACTGAAAAAAGACTATGTAAAAGCCTTTATAACAAGCTTTGTCTTTTCAATCTTCCATCCCTAAAAATAAAATAGTGAAAATATCAGTGATATCCAGACTCAAAAATTATCAATAAACACAAAAAGGCAGCAAAATGTTTCTACTAACAGCGCTTTCACATTGGCGTATTTTTGTCGCGCGTGATACCTTCCAAACGTCTTTTCATGCCGGTAGCTGTCAATTCTTTGCCCAGTCCGTACCTCACTTGTCGGTGTCGCTTGAAAAAACCGAGCGGAAAATTCGCTAGTGTGTGTTAGTCATAAAATCTAGTTCAAAAAGAGATTAATTTAGAGCACTCCCATTACACTTTACAGAGGCGGATAACAAAACTGACATCACGTAGTACCTGCATAACGCAGGTGTGACGTCACAAAGGTAACTCGATAAAAGTACATGTCAGCCAATCCATCAAAGGATTTTAGAGAACCACGGATTAATTTGTGAAAAATTGGATTGCGCTATGAAAAAGTTATAGGCTGTGCCATTGTGGCCACGAAATGTAAGAGTATTATTTCCTGTACGTAGGTATTATGCAATGATTCCTTTTTTCAAAACACCACAATAAAACTCAATAGTTATAATGTACGCTAAATTTGAATTTATTTATAACATATTAGCTTCTGCCAGCGGTTTCATCCACCTCCCGTGGGAACTACTCGGCGCACCCGGATAAAAAGTAGCCTATAGCCTTCCTCGATAAATGGGTTATCTAACGCTGAAATAATTTTTCAAATCAGACCAGTAGTTCCAGAGATTAGCGCGTTCAAACAAACAAACTCTTTAGCTTTATAATATTAGTATACTTAGATTTAATAGATAATACAACATCTGATAGCTTAATACAATATTATAAACAGTACCTACTTGGGTACAATACGTATGGTAGAAAAATATCTGTTTCCACGAAACCTATTTGGAGCTAGGAGACTAGAAAAATGAAACTAACAGAAATTTCTGGGAATATTACGTACAAATATTGTTTGTATGATATTTACACTTTAGTATACATTTATTTATGCAAAAATTTCATTTCATAAAGACATACATCTGGAGCATTGCGTTGTACAGTTGCGAGACTAGGACATTAGCAGGATTCAAGCAGACTGGAAGCTTTTGAGATGTGGTGCTGGAGGAGGATGGAGAGAATTAGCTGGACGGATAAAGTTATCAACGAGGAAGTTTTAAACAGAGTAGGAACAGAGAGACAACTATTACTTGACATTGAGAACAGGAGAGGGAAGATGATAGGGCACCTTATACGTCATGACGAGTACATTAGAAACACCGTGGAAGGGAAGATTGAAGGAAAGAGGGGAAGGGGTCGTCCAAGGTACAGCTATTTCAGACAAATTAAAGAGAAGGTGAATGTCGTGACGTATAAGGATGGCAAGAAGCTGCCACTCGATAGACAAAAATGGAAAGAGCTGCACTGACAAGAGCTAGGCTCTTAAATTAAAGAATACATTTATTTATTTTGTAGTAGCCTTATCGGCAACAATGTTTTTAGCCGTTTGGGGTTACAACTCTCGGGTCAGGGTCATGGGGACCGAGTGCACACTTCCTTTTCAAGGACATTGCAAAGCGACTGGTGAGACACTTCCAGTAACCCAAACTCGGGCTTCTACTTCGATCAACGAGAAAGTATTGCCATACAACGAGGCAATGCCGCCAGCCTTTTAGTTACACTCTCGGTTGGCAGCGAGCAGGAGGAATTTTTGGCGCTATTTGTAAGAGGTAATTTTAAGAATTTAATTTTAAATGTGTAAATATTGTGTAATTAAGCGGTGTTTGCTTTTTCATTTCTCGTAATAAAAGTTTGATCTTCTTTTATTTTAATACAAAAGATAATAAAATTCATGTACCTAAATCTCGCTTCTTTCGAGGCTTCATTTTAAAGTAGAATAATATAATCTGATCAGGGCACAGGCGTGCCAAAAATCGTGGCTTCTTTCATCAGCATTACCTCGTCACTTCATTACTGAATATAAAAAATATGACCAGGATTTTGTATGTATTCGAAATTTAATATGGCGAGACAGCGTCAAAGAGAAGCTTCCTTTTTCAAACCGAGTTGTGGCTGCAGTTTCTTTTTTTTTCTTGAAAATAAATTTTCTGTAGCGTGTAATAAATCCGGTTTCTTGTTTGACTTTAATATTTTATAATTATTTTTTAAAAGCAAGTATACTTTTTTACTAAAAATAATAATTAGATATAGCGTTAATATTAACGTAGAGTAGTTCTACACTGCACTAGAAGCATAATGGATTAAAATTATTTTTATCAAGATACATTTTGTAATGCCATGTCAACTAAGAGCAATCTTATAAAGTTCAGTCGTACGAACAATTTTATTGGTTTAAGGAGTTTTTATTGTAAAATATAGCTTGTAAATGCAGTACCAACAATGTTAGAATAAATAAATAAGTTTGATGTGTCTTTTTAAGTAATTTTCCTTCTTTCCACACAGCTGTTTGACAACTCTATGTATAATGTGCAAAATCAGACTAAATATATTTAAATAACCCTACTTTTAATCGACAAGACTTGAAATAAATTATATTTCTGTCAATTCGTGGCAAGATACTGTTACGATTTTAGTTAAACCCATAACAGACATACAAATGAACACACAAAAAATATATTTCATTCGTACAACTGACACTTAATCTTGGTTACATTGAACCAGCAGGCCAGTGCGCACTGTTGCCGTTTCGTATTTAATTCTGTCCCACCGGGCAGTGGGTCCTCGCCTAATTAATTTACCTACAGCCACCGTAGGAACGTTCGTCTGATGAGAGTCCGCAAGAATACTGTCGCGTTCAATTGTTTTAGCTGTGACTTGAATGTTGGGGTAATTTTGATCTATTGTAAGTACAACATGGACAGTGGACTTTAGGAGTATGACTTTACTATCGAAGATGTTTTGTTAAAATGCATTTACTAGCGAGAAAAACTAAAATGTATCATTGTAGAACTCATAATTACTCTATATTGTGTTCTTTGGTACAGACCACAGCATGTCAACGTATCTGTCAAATTTTACCAATCGAATATTAAACTTCCACTATTGTGATAAGGTTGTAAACCTATCGCAGAAATTTGACAGATTGTGGTAACTTGATGTGCTGTCGTCTGTACAATACCTAAATACTGAATAGTAGAACATTTTATGCAAATTAAATAAAAATCAAATTATTGTGCAATAATAATCATCATCCGTCTATTTATCGTCACACTTTACGGCACAGACTTCTTCTCAGTCGGAGAAGGATATACGATAAGCGTTAATTCACACCGAGACGCGACGCGACGCGACGCTGCACGCAGATTTTACATAGAGCGACTCAAAATATACGTTATTCACTACACGAAACGATACACATTTAATTGTCAGAATTCAGATACGTTGCCTGCGTCGCGTCGCGTCACGTCTCGGTGTGAATTGACCCTAATGATACGTTTACAAATTGGACTATGTTCCTCCCTTAAAAAAAACCCTTGAAATACGTCTAAATAAATAACCAACACAAGAAACCTCGGACCATAAAAACCAGTCAACCTTACCAGAAATACAAAACCCGCATTTCCTACCAGACTACATATTTAAAATCCACCGAGACGTACGTGAGCCAACATATCCACAAACCTATTAAAATTTCATCAAATATTTTGATAAAGACGGAGAAACCCTTTTTTCCTTAACATTTATCCCCAAGACGGTAAGACTGACCCACAAACCAAGTTGTAACTTAACTATGAGGAGGGCAATAACTTATGTAGGGTGAGTGAGCGGCGCGGTATTGTGTGGCCACGGTTTCGGCGCACGCTATAGGATATTTCTGCTGTTTTCTATTACAGAATGAAGAATATGTACCTACTGAAATTGAAAAGAATTTGTGTTATTTTGAGAAATTGGTGAAGCTGTTTGGTGAATTTAATAGTCAACAGACCAAAAAATACTCGAATTAATACCACAAGTGTCATCAGTCTTAATTATTTATTTAAAAATATAAATACTAGTTTTTAAGGATGGATGTGTGTTTGTTACGTTCATATAAAACGTATGAGAAGTAGTTTCCTTGAGATGCAGGTGAAACCGCGGGCAGAAGCTAGTATATTTATATCGATATGAGGTTCAGTACTAATTAGAAAAACGTTAACACATTAAAAGTAAAATCGATTTTGGATTAATTACAGTTTAAGGTTTGTATGTACAGTTACAATTTTAATTCAGAAACCTACATGACTAGTTCACTTCACAAAACACATGGGAACAACTAGACACCCGGATAAAAAGGCTTCCTCAAGAAATGGGTTATCAAACACTGAAATAATATTTCTAGCTTTTAACACGTACAAACAAAAATCTTTTTAATTTTACAATGTTAGTACATATTGATTCATCATCATCATCATCCGAGCGTTGTCCCGGTTGCAAACCTTTCGGGCCCGGGGTCCGTTTTCCTTATTTATCCTCCACTTCGCACGATCTTCGGCGTCCCTGTTGGTTACTCCATTGGCACGCATGTCACCCAGCTTATGACGTCAAGCCAGCTTTTCTTGGGTGCGTTAGTACATATTGATTGATAAAAAATTACATTAATATAAAACCCCAAAAAACGCTATTTCTTCCACTTTGGACCATCGTTCCTCCGCGTCCCAACAGACAGGTCCGTGAGGCAAGCTACCAACTGCACAGTGGTTAATTAAATTCTATCCGCTGCCCGCCCACTGTATAAAACCATGCCGAATACACAACCTTAATAATATTAACGTAACTTATAATAAGTTGCTGTTTCTACGAGTTTATGGCTTTTATTTTAGTTGCTGTTTTAATGGTAGATTTACTTTTAATTAGTTTTTAAGAAAATTGTTGTAGTAGGTGATTAATTTAGTCAGGTTTCTTTTGAATTATGCGTTTTAAAGCTATGACTTTTGACAGCAGAACCTAAGCAAGTTCATATTTTATGACAATAATGACAACACACCATATGTCTACCGATACATTTCTTATGATTTTTACTAGAAAAGAGAGGCGTTAATATTATCATCATTATCAACCCGAATCGGTCTACTATTAAACATGGGCCCTTGTTCTCTATTACCAGCCCACAGTATTACAATTGCCGCAAACGGTGTTCTGGGTTCAATTCCTCCAGTCGAAATACCTTTTTGACGAAAGATCTATCTACGCTCCAACTGACGCTTAAAACCGAGCGACAGATTTTTGCAGCTCGCAATGTATCGCGCATACACTCACGATATTTCTACGTGCGATAAAAATCCGCTTGTGAAAACGCTGTAAGTTCTACTTAATCACTTAATACTTAACAATTAAATATAAGAAAAAATACAGAGCAGTCACGTTGACAGAACAAAGCTAGATACTCCTTAGTCACGTGGGTTCCATCACGTTGAAGATAAACTATAGTGACGTAACTTAGATCATGTTTGCAGATTGATGCAATACGATAAACACGAGACTGTGGGTTGGTAGGCATGAATTTCAGTAGTTATATGACATTACAACAATAAATTTTAGGTCAGTCTTTGAATTCTCTATTTTATCTAAATCTTTGTTATTTTGAGTGTAATCTCAAAATAATTTTTATCATAATATTTTCATGATTTATATTAGTCACGACAACCTAATCAGAATACAGGAAAATCGCAATTGATTCTTGAATGAACATTGAACATTTTATATTATTAACAAGTTACGGGAAAACGGTATTATTATTTTCCTTCAATAGCTCGCAAAATATTTTTACAAGCAAAATATAATATAATTGTTAGTATGTGTATCAAAACGTAAAGTGTAATGAGTAGTAGCGCCCTCTGTTGTATTTTCATATGTACCTTTTTGAATAAATGTCAGTCTGTTGCGAACAGTAACGTCGTTTTAATAGGTTATGGGCCTATTCGCGATTTTTCAGTTATTTTAAAGTTTAAAGTAGATAAATCGTATACGTTGTATCGCGGAAACATGACCACGAACTATATTACGAGTGTTCCGAAGTTGAAGGGCAGGGAGAATTATGACGAGTGGTGCTTTGCGGCCGAAAACTTGTTGGTACTCGAAGGCATGGACAAGTACATCAAACCAACGCCAGGTTTCGAAATAAAACCAGTAGACGACGCAAAGACCAAGGCAAAGTTAATATTAACGATAGACCCCTCATTGTACGTGCACATCAAGCACACCACGAGCTCGGCGGAATTATGGAATAAGCTGAAGGCCATGTTCGATGACTCTGGTTTTTCAAGAAAAATAACATTGCTTCGACATTTGATATCAATAAGACTTGAAAATTGTGATTCGATGGCCACTTACGTCACACAAATGATCGAAACATCGCAACGGTTAAATGGCACGGGTTTTACAATAACAGACGAATGGGTGGGATCCTTATTATTAGCTGGTTTGTCCGACCGTTATTCCCCTATGATAATGGCAATCGAGCACTCAGGGATATCGATAACTGCAGATGTCATCAAGTCTAAATTACTCGATATGGAGTTGTCCAGTGATTTTGAAGGCGGTGGCACAGCGTTTGCAGCAAGAAGTAAATATTCCTCTAATAACAATAAACCAAAGAAACATGTCGCTCCATCATCGACAAATAAGAAGACAGTGACAGACAGTGTATCAACAAAAACAGTCACATGTTACAAATGTAAAGAGGAAGGTCACTATCGAAATCAGTGCCCATTGTTACACAAAAAATCTACAAATAAATGTGTATTCAATGTTGTATTCTTGAACGGGAAGTTCAACAAGAATGAATGGTACGTAGACTCTGGAGCAAGCGCACACATGACTGCAAATAAAGCTTGGGTAAGAAATGTGAATACAACACCATGTTTACCAGAAATAGTGGTTGCAAATGAATCTAAAGTGCCAGTTGTTTGTTCCGGAGACGTAGACATAGTTTCTGAACTTGAATGTCAAATAACAGTGAAAGATGTGCTTTGTGTGCCTAGCTTAACAACCAACTTATTATCTGTGAGTGAACTTATTAAGAATGGCAATAATGTGGAATTTGATAAGAAGCACTGCTATATTCGAAATAAAAATAATGTTTTGGTTGCGAGTGCAGATTTAGCAGATGGAGTTTATAAGTTGAGGTTAAAGTCACAAAGTTGCTTGCTGGCGGCTCCAGCAGTGAGTGGACAGTTGTGGCACAGAAGACTAGCACATTTAAACAGTCAAGATATGAATAAAATGAAAAATGGGATTGTAGATGGTTTGTCTTTTGATACTTTTGATATAACCAAGTCTCAATGTGTAACATGTTGTGAGGCCAAGCAAATGAGATTACCTTTTTCTCATGTGGGTGAGCGAAGTACTGAAACGCTGCACAGAATACACACAGACATTTGTGGCCCAATGGAAACAAGTTCATTGAGTGGTGCTCGCTATTTCCTATTATTTATTGATGACTATAGTCGCATGACTTTTATATATTTTCTTAAGCAGAAGAGTGAAACTTTCAACAGATTTAAAGAATTCAAGTCAGTTGTTGAAAATCAACAAGGTAAGAAAATTAAGATATTAAGGTCAGACAATGGACTAGAATTTTGCAACAAAGAATTTGGGAATTATTTGAAGCATGCTGGTATCATACACCAGAAATCAAATTATTACACTCCAGAACAAAACGGACTAAGTGAAAGAGCTAACCGTACTGTAGTTGAGAAAGCTAAGTGTTTATTATATGATGCAAAGTTAGACAAGAAGTTTTGGGCAGAAGCCTGTAATACAGCTGTATATTTAAAGAACAGGTCTATTGCATCAGGATTGGAGAAAACACCATATGAATTGTGGTATGGATCAAAACCAGACTTGAGTCACCTGCGATTGTTTGGTAGTAAAGTCATGGTGCATGTTCCTAAGCAGAAGCGCCTCAAATGGGACAGGAAAGCTACACAACACATTCTGATTGGATATGGTGAGGATGTAAAAGGATATCGCGTCTATAATCCAACTAATAACACTGTAGTTATCAGCAGAGATGTTATTATTTTGGAAGAAGGCACAGAATGCCACAACACCTGTGATGATTTAGCTATATGGATCCCCAATGAAGGAACATCATCAGACACTGTAGTGGAAGAGAATAATGTTTCAGTGGGGGAATTGTCTCAGAATGTCCCAGAAACACAGGAATCAGATGATTGTTCTTCAGACTCTTTAGAGTATGCTGATAGCATTGAGCCAGCTACAGAAAGTTCAATACAACATTTTCCAGCACATGAAAGTCACACAGCTTCACTTCCTCAGCAAGTGACAGAGGTACCTAGCAAGCGTCTGAGAAGAAAACCTGAACGGTATGGTGTCAGTAACATATGTGTTTCCAGTACTGTTCCAGCATCTGAGGAGATAGAAATCTCAGAGGCTCTTGAGGGGCCAGAGAAGGAGCAGTGGAGGCACGCTATGGCTGAGGAGCTTCAGTCGTTTGAGGACAGCCAAGCGTGGGAACTTGTGGACAACCCAGGTGATGTGACAATCGTGAAGTGCAGGTGGGTGCTTAATAAAAAATTTGATATTGACAATAATGTGCGGTACAGAGCTCGTTTAGTGGCTAAAGGTTTCTCCCAGAAACCAGGCATTGACTACAGTGATACTTTTTCACCGGTAGTGCGTCATTCTACTCTAAGGTTGTTGTTTGCCCTAAGTGTTAAGGTAGGAATGAGTATAACGCATCTAGACGTAACAACTGCGTTTCTTAATGGTTATTTAAAGGAGGATATTTATATGTCATTACCTGAAGGTTTTGTAAACAAAAGTGGGGGAAAAATATTGAAATTAAAGAAAGCTATTTACGGTTTGAAGCAGTCGGCTTTAGCATGGTATGATAGAGTGAAAGATGTTTTAAGTAAATTAAATTTTAAAAATAGTCAATATGAGCCTTGTTTGTTTACAAAAATTAATGGTAACCTAAAAACAATTATTGCATTGTATGTAGACGACTTCCTTATATTTTCTAATAGTGATACTGAAACAGGCATATTAAAGAGTGTACTAAGTTCAGAATTTAAATTAAAGGACTTAGGGCCTGTAAGAAATTATCTGGGTATGAGAATAAATGTTTCCAAAGATATAATTACAATTGATCAGCAGCATTATGTTGAAAATTTAGCAAGTAAGTTTAATATGGCTGATTGTAATTTGGCTAACACACCTATTGAGCCCAAGTTAAATATTGAAAAATCTAATAAATGTGATAACAACTTGCCTTTTCAGAAATTGATAGGTAGTTTAATGTATTTAGCGGTCTTGACAAGGCCTGATATTGCTTACTCAGTAAGTTATCTGAGTCAGTTCAATAGTTGTTATACACAAATTCACTGGAATTATGCTAAAAGAATTTTAAAGTATTTGTTAAAAACTAAAAATTATGGTTTAAAGTATAGCAACAAAGAAAATACAGAACTGGTAGGCTTTGTTGATGCAGATTGGGCGAGTGACGCCATAGACAGAAAGTCTTACACAGGTTTCTGCTTCACACTTTCAGGATCAGCCATTTCATGGCAAAGTAGAAAACAGAAAACGGTCTCACTTTCTAGTACAGAGGCTGAGTACATAGCTCTGTCTGAAGCTTCTAGAGAAGCAGTGTATTTGAGAAATTTATTGCATGAAATTACTGGTACACTTAATGTCATAAGTGTATTTTGTGACAATCAGAGTGCATTAAAGTTAGCCTTAAGTAGCCAGAGCCATAACAGATCTAAGCATATAGATGTGCGTTGTCATTATGTAAGAGATGTTGTAAAGTACAAATATGTTAAGATTAATTATATTCCTACTGAGGACATGCCCGCTGATATCCTGACTAAGGGTTTATGTCATGTGAAACATTACAAGTTTATGAATCTTATTGGTATTGTTTCTGTGTAATATTAAGTTAAGAAGTTGATTGTGTATGTGTGTGTTAAGTTTGTTTTGATAAGTGGGGGTGTTAGTATGTGTATCAAAACGTAAAGTGTAATGAGTAGTAGCGCCCTCTGTTGTATTTTCATATGTACCTTTTTGAATAAATGTCAGTCTGTTGCGAACAGTAACGTCGTTTTAATAGGAATCTAATGGCATATTTCACTAACCTGGTTCATAATAATGAGAATCGAAACTAAGCCAGCTCCAGGTCAAATTAATTTAGCATAATATTGTACTAAATTGTAGGACGTCTAAAATAGACAGGATTTCCGGCAATGCTAATTTTCTGCCTAAAACATTGACTAGCTTTATATCGCGGCGGAGTTCTTAATAGTCTAGTCGAAGTATTAATTTTATGGAAGAAAATTATACTTATAAAGAATAATAAACTGTGACCGTAATGAAGTAGAATATTATTCTGAGGCTTTAAGCTAGAAGTAATCTGAGACTTAAATATCTATACTGGGATGAATAAAATGACGAATGTCTGTCTCTATGATGAATATCTGAATCAAGGAAACTCAATAATTGTAATAGAAATTATTAAGAAATATCAAAATACTCTATTTTCAAACTTATTTTCCTCACAATCGCACACAAGAGCACTAATCAAAATTAACCAAATCATCTAACTCTAAACATTTTAATATCGCACCACTATGAACCCAAACATTAATTATTCGATTCATGAAATTCAGTAATTGAAGCGCGTTCGCTGTCATGTCAAAAACCTTACAATTCAAAACCATCGGTACGTATCGTTGATATGTCTAACGCTAACAAAAGCTGCCTTAATTGGATTCGACTACGTTGAGTGTTGAAAATCAAATCAACATGTGTATGTACCGAAGACCGAAGTGTTATGTAATTCCTGACAGAAAAAAATAGATGTTACGTAGTCCTAATAAAGTTGGTTTTCGATCAAAGAATGAACGAGCACGCTTGTTTTAATCGTCTTGGATTCGAAATCAATTTATTTACAGAAATTACTGGTCTTGGCTTGAACAATTAGGTTAGTGTATTTTATATTACTTGCTTTTGTTATTTTTCTAATTGATTGGCAATTACCAGCTTAATATTTTTCTTTAACGAAACAAGGATCGTAATTGAGTGATTAAACACTGGCTTAGTTTGTGTGATGAAACAGAAAATATTGGTAGGTATCGCATAGTGTACGGATGAATTTTAAAATGGATCTAATAAATATATCTGACAAAAGATTACCAAAGTAGCTTACTACCAATATTCGTACCGACCATTTGTACCTAGAAGAATTATTAATCCATTGAATACAGTACCAACTTATAAAAAAAATTACAACTCCCGCAAGGAGGCAATAATAGTAAATGCCTCCTACAAGCATCTTTCAAGCAGCGGTACAGCTAAGAATAAAATGAAATCCTATTGTTCCAACCGTACGAAGCCCCGCTGCTCAATTAATTAATTATATCAGTATATAAAATGAAAACGATTTACTTCTGCAAAAAGGAAACCCTTTGAAAATAAACAGACTGAAGATATACAAAACCAGGTACACAAAATCACCGTTTTAAATCTGAAGCTTGAAGCAGGAGTAATTAAATCGTGCAACGTAGGGTGACCATAATTTTGCATTTTTTTTTTTTTTAATATTATAATAAAATTAAAATCAAGACAAGATTCGTTTTGAAGGTTATTAAATGATTTTAATGTAGTTCGACACTCAGGAGTACAGACGACAGCACATCAAGTTACCACAATCTGTCAAATTTCTGCAATAGATTTTCAACCTAATCGCAATGCCGGTAGATTAACATTTGATTAGGAAAATTTGACAGATTCGTATGCGTTGACCTGCTGTCGTCTGTACCTACTGATGGCTACTCACTGTAAAGTACTTTTTTTTGTTTATATTTTACTAGTCGTTTTCCCGCGGTTTCACTCGCATCCCGTGGGAATTATTGCCCGTACCCGTATAAAATATAGCCTATGTCACTCGTGGATAATGTAGCTTTTGAATGGTGAAAGAATTTTTAAAATCGGTCCAGTAGTTTTTGAGCCTATTCATTACAACCAAACAAACAAACAAACAAAGTTTTCCTCTTTATAATATTAGTATAGATAGACTAGAAATAAGTTTTTAAGTTTTTTTGCTTTAGAGCACTTTTAATTGTGTGTTTTTTTTACTCTCTGAAATTAGTTGATATTATTTGGACATGACATTGTAAGTGTGACTATTGTTTGAGATTATGAAACATTTTTTTTAGTAAAAAGGAGCATATATAATTAATTATTCGTCATCAAAACTTCAACGTTACAAGGTCATATTTAATGGTTCTATCCGACAATGGCGCCATGTTGGCACATGTTCAATGTCTTTTAAATCTTTGATGAACTATTGGACGTCGAGAATGGCTTGGCGGCTCTCGTGAGCAAGAACCATTAGTGTGATAACATTATCAATCTATAATGTTTCCCATGGTAGGTCGCGTCGCCTCGTACATTTTGCTCTAGAAATGTAAGAACAAAATTGTAGGAGATAAGGGGTGAAATTAAAAATATAGTTTTTTTGTTGAAGATAAATAAAATGTTTGTTGTGTTTATTGGTGCGAAAAATACTGGTTTTATAAATGACGCATCATATTTAAGGAATTATTTTTTCTTCCGCTTAATTTATGAGGCTTTTGTATATTTTAGATTTATTTTAATATTTTCTTTATTCATTCAATCATCCAGGAAAAAATACAACCGTTTGTTTTTATTAAAACACTGGTTTTGTTACTGTTTCTCTAGTCTATCGTTTATGAAAATACTCGTTGTTTTTTTAAATAACAAAGAGAGAATATTGTGGTCAATTTTCAAAAAGTTGGTGTTTTTTGACAGCGCCCAATATTTTTTATTCAGTTAAATGAAAAAACAGGACTTCAATAAAAATATGCCATACACCAATACCGAATTCAAATCGTACAGGAATTTTGTGAATTTTGACTCGGAAATGTTTTGCATAAAGAGAACTGAAAACGTACACTATTCTACGATTGTTCGAACGTTTAAATTCCTTTCATATATTAAAGCATTCAAATTGCTGTGTAGTGTTTTTTTATTGAAAATAATCTTGCATTCGTACTCAAGTACTCGCTTATTCGACAGAACATTTTGTTAGTTTCACTATTTGTGACAAAAAAAAGGCAATACCTACACCCACCTTTAAAACATCTCTAAAATTAAAATAACATCTTATAGAGTCCTGAATAAATAGCAAAAATCATGGTTCGCGCAATCTCGATCCGCAGACGGTAGGTAAGCAAATTACCTTCATTTGTATAATTTGAACATCTAATGTTTTTCATCATTAAGTACTGCTGACACTAGTTAAATAAAATCACGAAAACTACTATTTAAATAGCAGGATATAAAAATAATATTACAGGGTGCGTTCAAGTTTCTGAGCCGATTAAATAGGGTAAGGGTCCTTTTAAATTTAACGTTTGGTCTCGGTACGGCTGCGGTACGGCAACCGCACGAGGCACATGAACTGACTACTAGACGTATTTGCGCCGGACGACAAACGCACCGTTGCCGCACGGCGTCCGCACCGACGAAACGTCCAATTTGAAAGAACCCTTAATCTTCTTAGTACGAAATTAAAATAATTTGAAATGTAGTTTTTATTGCGAATATAATTTAGTATGAAGCTCTCAAAGGGTTTTAAAAAAAATGTCTCTTAATTACTGCCAGAACGCAGAAAAACGTACCTAACTATTTATTTATACTGTATAGTAGTCATACAGCTCTAAAGTAATGATAGGAAAATTCGTAATGTCTGAAAAATTTAATAAAAAAACCACAGAAATTATAAATACGACACAGTGATCTCAATCAAGCAATTTATTATTTGCACGATCCTAACACGGACGTCCGTATGCATTGCATCCACGTTTCAATTATAATTTGATTTACACAGTTGAGATAACAGGGCTCAGTTTGTCATTAGTACGATTGCGATTACCATTGGCCGACAAATTAAGTCAATTGGACGTGTCACGTGATCGATGCGGTGGAACTCGATGTTGGTGACATTTTACTGTATTTATTATTTGTTAGTCTAATATTTTTTTTGTGGATTGTGAATAGGGGCCTGTGCACACTACGCTTTTCAAACGCGTTAGGAAACGCGCGACACTGCCACGCAAAAAATGGAACCCTTCTATACAGAAAATGTCATAACTGAAATCTTCAAAACCAGCCAATATTGTGCAATTCATTTGTATCGATACACACGCTCGTCTGTATCGCTACGCATTCCTATGAACACACGGGTGTGCATAACAGGCCCTAATATGTAAATGTAAGGACAATAGTGACACGGTTAACCAAAAAATTTATATAAGTTGCACTTGTCGTGAGCAATATGTGGATGAATAATCGTAGTCGTTTAGTATGATGAGTATGATGATATGATGTATTGTTTTTTACACCTTTTCGCACACGATCGTTAAAATAAACGTTATAATCTTTAGTTTAAAAGTTTGAATGGCGTTTGATTTCTTCATCAGACCTTTTTTCATCTCAAGTGTAAGTACAGAAGACAGCAGGTCAACGTATACGAATCTGTCAAATTTTACCAATCGAACATTGACCTACCTCCATTGTGATAAGGTTGAGAATCTATTGCACAAATTTGACAAATTTGACAGATTGTGGTAACTTGATGTGCTGTTGTCTGTACATAATTAAATTTCTTTTTTTTTCTTTTTTTTATATTTTATTAAAATTAAAATATACATACTTAAACATAACACTAACTTAAACTGGCTGTAAAGAAACACCAGCTTCAAACATTATGAAAAAAGTTGTTATTCAACAACTTTAGCAATGAGGTAACGAATGTTATCCGAACTAAGAACTCACATAACCTAAGTTTCAACAACCATGCTTGTCATTTTATTAAGTGTTTTCATTCTTTCATGGCTCTTTTATTTTCTATGGGAAACAACGCACTTCAACTGTGGTGCTCTAATCTTTAGGACTTGCAAACATTGCTTATGGTTAGTTATGATGGAACTCGAGAGATAATGGAATTACGTTTTACTATAAAAATGACTGGTTACTTGTTTGAATAACTATGAAAACGAGGTATAGCTATTTTATTTGTATATCTCTCTCATTTATCCAGTTTCCTAGTGTTATTACCAATTTCTACTCCAGACTTAAAGTTTTGGTAACAAAAGTAATCATTGCACTGACAATTAATTATTCACATTTCTTCAACAAAAATGGCAAAATTTTAAATAACATAAATAATATTTTGAATATTACAAAAAATGGTTGGTTGAATAAAACTGAAAAAGTAAACTCTTTCTAATTTTCTCTAGTGGTAATTCAGGCAAAAGTTAGCGTTCTGCCAAAAATTAAAAAAGAAAGCTATTTCATCCACATAAACCGCAGAAAGAAAGGTTCCGTTTGTGGCATAACTAGAAAGCTAAAACTAAAGACCTTTGAGCACCTGTTGAACTTACTTTTTTACTTTTAGTGTGTGGCCTGCCTAAGCCTGACCTGTGCAGGTTTCTTTGTACCCGCGCCTTTTCAAAACATAGTTGCATAACGGTGTACTTTTTTGCAAAACAAGTAAGGATTAAACTACGGCTAAAATTACAGTGCGGTTTGAATTTTTTTGGAAATTAGAGGTTTCTTGTTTTGGTGTTATTTTGGTTTTACTTGCAACAATATAGAGGTATCATTTTGTTGGTTTTATTAAAAAAATTTTTTTTTTTATGAATGTCAACTGTAATCTTCAGGCTTACAGCCGTATTTAGTAGGGAAAAATGACAAGCAAGCAGATATTATTATAAAAAGTGTGTACTTGCTTCTACGGATTTTAATTTTAATTGCATTGCATCTAACGTGCTAATGCTGCTACACTCTTCGTTACCTATGCTCTCAATTGACTATTTTAGCCTCTTTAAAGTTTTTTTTAACTGTAAATACTTTTTATTATTTTTTACAATTCTGAATGAATATCAAACTACAACTTGGGAGTCTTAAAGTCAAGTGAGAAGCTTTTCCTCCTTGGACACCTCCAAGTTAACTGCCAATGCATACGCTCGCTCTCAACCAATACCAAAGGTAAGTATATAAATCGCTACACGTGTACTTGATAGTAGTCTACTGTCAAGCGTAAACTTGAATGCCTGGTGGCCACTTAGTGTGGGTCCAACACATTAAGAGAGCTCGTAAAGTCGTTAAGAGATGTTTATTGGTAGCACGTGACAGTCTTTGTCCTAGTTCTGAGAATAATGTACGGACGACAGCAGGTCAACGTATACGAATCTGTCAAATTTTACCAATCGAATATTAACCTACCCGCTATTGTGATAAGGTTGAAAATCGATTGCAGAAATTTGACAGATTGTGGTAACTTGATGTACTGTTGTCTGTACTAGTGATACGTGAGAGGATACTGAGTTATGTGGACAGAGCTTCTTATATTGGAGTTATGATATGCATGATATTGAAATACTTGACGCGCCCTAAAACGTGGAAATCTGTAGTATTTCAGATAAAAGTTCAACCATATTACTGAAGACATATCCAATAAAGAAAGTCTATCCAGCGTAATTTTATTTGAGTAGACATTGCACTCAACAGTAGGTCATGGTATCCGAATCTATCAAATTTTACCAATCGAACATTAACCTTCCACTATTACGATAAAGTTGAAAATCTATTGCCGAAATTTGACAGATTAATGTGCTGTCGTCTGTACATTAAAATATCTTAAACACACAAAGACAGTTTAATACATTGAAATCCGCTAGTCTCTTTGCACATTCCATCACACTAAAATCAGCGATGCCTATTTCAGCCTACCACGAATTTCCAAAACTGATCAACTTACTAGTTCCAGCATCCCAATTAATTCCCCAAACATTACTGAAATGATACATTTGACAGAAATTGCGAAACAAACACCTGTTAAGTGGACAGGAAATTTGATCAATCATATAGGTTCTGTAGTGAAATTGAAATTGCGTAATGTGATTCCCTAGTGTGAGCTCGCGTCATCAAATTATGGCTGAATGGCAGGATGGCAGGATGGCGGGATGGCAGGATGGCAGTCATCAATCAGTGTCCCCAATTAATTACCTATCTAATGTGGAGTGATCGCTTTTGTTTTGATGACTGTACTTAGCCTTGGGATCACGTGGAAAAAGTTTTTCGTAAGTATAGGTCGCCTTTTCCCTGTATTTTATTATTGAAACTCGTACAATGTAGGTATTATTAGATCATGCCATTGTTAGATAAGAATGATGACTTATTTTTTCTGGAACAATGGTTGAATGAAAACACATTTTGTTGTATAACGGCCGTTCCCAATAACATATCTATCTCTAGATTTGCTTACTAGAGATAGAATTTTGACATTAGCCCCATACAAGTAATGTCAAATTCCTATCTCTATTAAGCAAATCCAGAGATAGACAGAATATTGAATTCCGCAGTTAATGTAGTAGTTACTTTAGGAATGATATCTTATCTTTTTCAGTAGTGCTCATAATTAAGACTCATCCACTAGTTTCTCAAGGAAAAGCTGATTATTCGCAGCTTATCTAGCTTACACTACCTTGGTAAGCTATCCATTTTAATACAGAAACAGTAATTTTATAAAAACTTTGCATATTTATTTAATACTTCTTTTCCAACTATTATGAGAATCCCAGTATTCTTAGAATTTAACTGAAAGCCGATAAAGAACAGTCTTGAAGACATGTCCTTTTCCGAATTTAGGTGAAATCGCTTTACAGACATACTCGTAATTCTATTCGTTTAAGAATTTATTCTGAAAATTCTGGTTTCAAGAAGTCGCATATCTTCGTCTTCGTTCCATTGTTGAATTTAGAATTTCATTTCCATTTCTGTAAAAAATAAGAACATACTTTACAATTAGGTTTCTATATCAGATTAACAGCCAGTATTACAACTTCCAGATAAACTTATAGGTAGCTGTCTGACAGATCATGCCATAGAAAAGTTAGCTATCTGTCAGATAGCTAACAGGAACTTTATCTGGTACCTGTAAAATTGGCCGTGAAAATGTGTGTTAATCTGGTAAATAAGTTTTGTGATCAAACAACGTCAGGAGATTCAGTTGTTTTCAAAATAAATAAAACATTTCCTATTGTTCTTGAAACCTATTTTTATTTCATTATTTGCGTTACATTCGTAATATTTTTAATATATATATATTTTTTGAAATATCCATGGCAGACATAAAAACACCATTTTGATTTCTGAAAACCAGTTTCAAAAATATAAAATCCAAATATATTTCATACAGCATGTTATAAAAATATTGTACAATATTTTTGGCAAGACGTATATTATGACTAAAAGCCTTCACTTGTTCAACACTGATTGGCTGGTGTTGAACGACGTCACACAATCTAGGATATCTTACATTTCAGATGTCTGACGCTTCTATAGAATCTCTTTGGAATTCGCTTGTGATATCTAACAATTTACCACATTTCCTTTTTAAGGAGAGCGAAAATACAACGCATTTTGGTATATGGTTAGATATATTTAAAACAATATTTACTCAAAAATAACGATATGGTTTTACTGATATATTTATACTACATTTTTAGTAATAGTATAGTCTTAAAGATTAATGCTCAATGCTTCTTAGTGTTAGAGGAGGTCTATGCCCAGCAGTGGGCCGATAAATGATGACGATGATGATGAATGAGTATCATTATAATAGCAGGAAAAAGTAAAAAATCATAATAACAATTTAAAAATTAACAAAAACCGACCAGAAGTCGAAGACAAGATCATGAATCTAAAGCGCAGCAATCCACTAACAGCTGAACGAGTTGAACAAAAGAGCAACAGCTCAAGTAAAGCACCTGACAAACAAATATTAATATCACTCCTTCTGGAAGTTTCTCAAGCATCTGTCGCCTCGGGATGGTTTCATGCATAATGCAAACGGCTGATTGTGCCACATAGGGCCCTAGAGTTCTTTACGAAAACATTCATCCTGTATTTGTTCGGTCGCATCGCGTTGCGTTTATTTTCTTGAGCGCATGTTACATAATGCTTGCTGTCTATTATTTCAATCTATTTTTCCGTATAGAACTAAAAATATCAATTTATATTTTACACTATAAAGTAACGCGGCCAGAGGTATATTGGACTCTGAAAGACAGTTTTTACAAATACTGTTATTTACGTTTCAAAAAATTCTAAGAGCAATATGTATGATTTCCAAGAAAATAATTTTATGATATGCGCAGTTTATTTTACAAAGTTCCCTAGAACTCTAACATTATATTCACTTTTTAGAATCTAAAATCTGGTTACGTTGCATAATATTCTTTGAATCTAGTATATTCAACATTTTTCATTTCAGTATAATTATACTGTAAGTGATAGGAAAATTACTTTACCCATAAAACTATTAAACACAATAACGAAGAAAGAATAGCACAATAACACATCAAAATTAGGAAACACTTCAAAATCAATTTCTACTTTTTATAAATAATCTACACATATACACATTAACCCTTATAATCGTCCCAGAAACAAACCCAACCCCAAACTTAAAATCCTGGCACATTACACCAACCGAACACAAAACAATAACGAAAGGTAATTAAACAAAATCTCGCTGCACCGTTCACCAATGAGCACGCAACATGAATACGAAGTGAGACAATATCTCATTTTGTTGTTACAAATCGTTCCCACTGCCAGGATAAATCAGGGGTCGAAACAAAAACTGGGACCAACGAGACGTGACTAATTCACTAACATGGAAAAGCTCTCACTAAACAACTATTGGATGTGCATAAGTGTATCGGATATTATATTCTAGGTCCCAGTGGGGGGTTCACAACCCTGCGGTATATATTTCATATTTTTGTTTCGTTGGGGTCAAAGGTTTGGAGAATGTTAGGATTGGGAAGGTATCTTACGTTTCTACATTTGCGTTTGAGAAAAGTATTTAATAAGGTATTTATTATTCTACAAAAAAAATTTGATACATGCATGTATAAAATACTTATGAGTAAAATCAGAATGGGCTCATAACGATCCTATGTTCTAAGGACAACTAATAGTTAATAAAAGGCTAGTAACCCAGACTTAACTTTAACTGTAAGATAAATTCAACCAGTTAGATGGTCGTCTATTTGCTACACATCTGTGAAATCGAAAATTTTACATATTTGGCGATCATTAATTTCACAGCAGTTTAAGGTTAGGTTATTGTTAAAGTTAAATCAAGCAACCCAACCTAAGACCCACCATTTTACTCTTTAAAAAATATGTACAGATGTTTTATAATCAAAACATTTCTACCAAAACACAACTTTTTTGTTAATCAATGTCACCGCAACATGGTAACCGCTTACAGAATATTTGGTACTGTTGATTGAATTAGCTGCGGTCGTTCATTGTACTATTCACTTTGTTTTGCTATCAATAATTTTATCGTACACGTTCGTGATATTACACAGTCAAACCAAATATTTATTGAGTCATCGGAAATTGATGTCTATTTCCTCTTTTTAATTGCCACCGCATGAATCAATTGATAATTTCAATAATTATAGTTAATTAAAGTGATTGGGTTCATAATTCACATGTAAGTAGAACAATTATTTTGATGATGGCGTCCTAGCCGATTGTCGGCCACGGCGGCTGTTCTCATATAAGGAAATCAGCCAGATGCGCAGGACATATTATAGTGCACAAGCATTACGCAAACACAGGTGCACTCCCTATTCCCTCACTCTCATAACCCGATGGGACGCCAATCCAACACGACCGGAGAGATCAGGCGCAGGACCGTCATTAATGTGCTCTCCGATGCACATTTGTATCAATCACCAACTTCCAACTCCGGGCTGTTTTGTGAAAGTTTCTAAAACCCACAAAGCTATTTCGGCCCGACAGGGGAATCGAACCAGAGACCTCGTGCACAGCAGTCGGCTATGCGACAACTAGACCAACGAGGCAGTAATTATTATTTTATAAAGTTATTGAAAACAAAAAATATTCAAAGTATCAACAAAATCAATGATTTCTTAACATCTTCATTACTGACACTACTAACTTATTTCAAAACAAACAGCAACAGTATCTAGGTAAATACTAAAAGTACTAGAACTCAAAGAATTCCCCGTCTCGATTCAATAGTTTCCAACTTAGCACAAAGGCACCAACAAACTTCACTTCAAGGGAACACTTGGTACAAAAGTGAGAAGTCTAACTCGTGCCGAGTTTATGTCAGAAGACGTTATAAATAATATTATGAACTTTACACAACTATGATTAAATAACAAACTGTTTTACTCGTATGTGGGGCTTTTGTTTTGAAGTTGGTATACATATAAGGAAGAATTTATTTCATGCAGAAAAATGTGCATATTAATCCATCACGATTTTGGTTTCAAAATTAAGCGAATACCTTGATATTAAAATAAAGAGGGGGCTTTTTGAAACACAAAAAACCGGCCAAGTGCGAATAGGACTCGCGCTTTATGCGCGAGTCCTATTCGCACTTTCATAGACAATAATGATACGGGTTCCGTATCATTATTGTCTATGAAAAAATAACGTGTATATTACCGCATTTATTATAACTTTGTTTTTCATACATATATACGAATAACAAAGAAACATTTTGCGGCTACACACTTTTATTGTATGGGGACCCCCCTTATATTACATATATATTTTTTAAATATTTAGTTTGTATTATAGCGGCAACGGACATACATCATTAGTGAAAATTTCAGCTTTCTAGCTATTACGGTTTATGAGATACAGCCTGGAGACAGACAACGGAGTCTTAGTAATAGGGTCCCGTTTTACCCTTTGGGTACGGAACCCTAAAAAGAACAGTTGTAACACAAAACGATTCTCTTTTAAAGCATAAATTTCTGTCTTCCATAATTTTTAAAAACTATATTTTAGTACATACCTACACTATAATTATATAATGTTGTTTTAATGATGAATTAATTTATAATTACTATATCATGTTAAAATGTGTTAACACACAACCTTTGAACCGATAATAACGATTAAAATATACTTACTTAATAAAATATTCCAACAATAATCTCTAAGGTAGGTATACACCACAAACCGAAAACCACATAGGTACCAACTCTTCGCTTTGTTTTCGACATAATGAATTTCATATTATAATATCCTCAAATGAGTAGTTACTTAGTAATTAATTCTCTTCATAACATAAGTTCTGGAGGCATTTCCATGCCACTAAAATTAAGTAGGTACAAGTTTTTTAAACGTAATCTTTGTCTACAGAATACTCCTATAGTCTCTAAAAAAATGCAAATCGTATTTAAAACAAGCTGTTACCCATGGTTTCACTCGCATACCAAGGGAAATATTTTCCGTACCCGCATGTTATTCTGAGTACCTATGAACTAAAATCCGTTTAGAAGTGTTTGCGTGAAATAGTAACTAGGATGATTGTCACTATTTCACCCAAAAACTCCTGCAGTTTTAGTTCTGTGAACCCACATATAGTGCAAGCTCTAATTTTCAAAAAAATAATTAAACGCGCTATGCCCTCCTCGCATGCTTCAGAATCAATCTCAGACTTTACCATGTAAATAAATAGTCTAAACACTTACAATATTAACGTTCCAACCAGACCTCAAACTTCAAAATGAAAGCAGATAATTTTACCTGCACTCAATCCAGTGGTCAAAACAAAAAGTTCCAACCACATATTAAAAAGTTACGCGACCTCATTTCATAGACAACAATCCAGACAGTCTTACATTGATTTTAATAAAAGTTTTCAGACATAATAGTGGTTATTCTGAAGGCAATTTCGAAACCACTTACAGGCTGACTCGATACTCATTGATAATTCCGATTTCATCAATCACTACTCGGTATCGATCGAGTAAACCCTACCTTTGAACAAAGCATGTCTTCGGAGTTATTCGCCCGTCGTTCTATAAGGTCGATGGTACTAAAATATATATAGGTACGATCCTGATAGATATATGTACCTACTGTATTGATGGATTTCTATGAAGAATGTGTTCATAAATGGGTCATGGGATTTATTTTTAGTTTGGTGGTTCACGTGGTTTAAATAGAATGTACAAGCTATAAAAATATATTTTCTATTCTATTGGAGCATTTTTTTGCTTGAAAAATAAAACATAAGCAACTCATATTTTAATTTTTATTACTTAGTAAAAGGCAATTACAGTTCATTTTTTGAAACTATAACATAAAAACCTTTTCATTAATATTCAGGAGAAAAAAGATAAACTGTTTTTCATATATCTGAGATAAAAAGTAAGCGAAAATATTGTTGGATATTTTTATTTATATTATTCCGTAAAATCCTGGATCCGGGTAAATCCTAAGATTTACCGTCGAATCTCGTGATTTACTGATAGCTCACGGTAAAAGTTATTTACTTATAAGTACTGGATAACGTTACATAAGCTTGGATCTGCTAGACTGCTCGCTTTGTCTTAATAACATGAGATATTTACGAAGGTTAACACTTTTTCATTGTAATTTACATAATCTTTTTATAATATAAAAATGAATCGGTAAATGTGTTGGTAAGCGCATAACTCAAGAACGGCTGGACCGATCGGGCTTATTTTGGTCTTAAAATGTTTGTACAGATCGAAAGAAGGTTTTAACGATGAGAAAATATGATTATAAAAAAAAACAGGATCCGCGTACGAAGTTGCGGGCAGAAGCTAGTCAAATATGAAATATTGTATATAAAAAAACACCAAACGTATTGTGATGAAAACATTACAGTGACTAAACTAGTGTAAACTTCTGCCTCAAAATAACGTACAGGCTACTCTCTTTTCCGGATGCGGGCAGTAGTTTCCTCCTAAATGATTTGTACGTCACTGGCAGCAACTTGCCAATTTTATTCTCCGGCTCCCCATAAACAAACNCAGTTGTAACACAAAACGATTCTCTTTTAAAGCATAAATTTCTGTCTTCCATAATTTTTAAAAACTATATTTTAGTACATACCTACACTATAATTATATAATGTTGTTTTAATGATGAATTAATTTATAATTACTATATCATGTTAAAATGTGTTAACACACAACCTTTGAACCGATAATAACGATTAAAATATACTTACTTAATAAAATATTCCAACAATAATCTCTAAGGTAGGTATACACCACAAACCGAAAACCACATAGGTACCAACTCTTCGCTTTGTTTTCGACATAATGAATTTCATATTATAATATCCTCAAATGAGTAGTTACTTAGTAATTAATTCTCTTCATAACATAAGTTCTGGAGGCATTTCCATGCCACTAAAATTAAGTAGGTACAAGTTTTTTAAACGTAATCTTTGTCTACAGAATACTCCTATAGTCTCTAAAAAAATGCAAATCGTATTTAAAACAAGCTGTTACCCATGGTTTCACTCGCATACCAAGGGAAATATTTTCCGTACCCGCATGTTATTCTGAGTACCTATGAACTAAAATCCGTTTAGAAGTGTTTGCGTGAAATAGTAACTAGGATGATTGTCACTATTTCACCCAAAAACTCCTGCAGTTTTAGTTCTGTGAACCCACATATAGTGCAAGCTCTAATTTTCAAAAAAATAATTAAACGCGCTATGCCCTCCTCGCATGCTTCAGAATCAATCTCAGACTTTACCATGTAAATAAATAGTCTAAACACTTACAATATTAACGTTCCAACCAGACCTCAAACTTCAAAATGAAAGCAGATAATTTTACCTGCACTCAATCCAGTGGTCAAAACAAAAAGTTCCAACCACATATTAAAAAGTTACGCGACCTCATTTCATAGACAACAATCCAGACAGTCTTACATTGATTTTAATAAAAGTTTTCAGACATAATAGTGGTTATTCTGAAGGCAATTTCGAAACCACTTACAGGCTGACTCGATACTCATTGATAATTCCGATTTCATCAATCACTACTCGGTATCGATCGAGTAAACCCTACCTTTGAACAAAGCATGTCTTCGGAGTTATTCGCCCGTCGTTCTATAAGGTCGATGGTACTAAAATATATATAGGTACGATCCTGATAGATATATGTACCTACTGTATTGATGGATTTCTATGAAGAATGTGTTCATAAATGGGTCATGGGATTTATTTTTAGTTTGGTGGTTCACGTGGTTTAAATAGAATGTACAAGCTATAAAAATATATTTTCTATTCTATTGGAGCATTTTTTTGCTTGAAAAATAAAACATAAGCAACTCATATTTTAATTTTTATTACTTAGTAAAAGGCAATTACAGTTCATTTTTTGAAACTATAACATAAAAACCTTTTCATTAATATTCAGGAGAAAAAAGATAAACTGTTTTTCATATATCTGAGATAAAAAGTAAGCGAAAATATTGTTGGATATTTTTATTTATATTATTCCGTAAAATCCTGGATCCGGGTAAATCCTAAGATTTACCGTCGAATCTCGTGATTTACTGATAGCTCACGGTAAAAGTTATTTACTTATAAGTACTGGATAACGTTACATAAGCTTGGATCTGCTAGACTGCTCGCTTTGTCTTAATAACATGAGATATTTACGAAGGTTAACACTTTTTCATTGTAATTTACATAATCTTTTTATAATATAAAAATGAATCGGTAAATGTGTTGGTAAGCGCATAACTCAAGAACGGCTGGACCGATCGGGCTTATTTTGGTCTTAAAATGTTTGTACAGATCGAAAGAAGGTTTTAACGATGAGAAAATATGATTATAAAAAAAAACAGGATCCGCGTACGAAGTTGCGGGCAGAAGCTAGTCAAATATGAAATATTGTATATAAAAAAACACCAAACGTATTGTGATGAAAACATTACAGTGACTAAACTAGTGTAAACTTCTGCCTCAAAATAACGTACAGGCTACTCTCTTTTCCGGATGCGGGCAGTAGTTTCCTCCTAAATGATTTGTACGTCACTGGCAGCAACTTGCCAATTTTATTCTCCGGCTCCCCATAAACAAACTCCCGTTTTCCTCATTGCCAAACTCCACATGCCACATTAAAACAAAAATGATCAGTAAAACGTCCCAACTACACATAGTTAGGATGTTCTTCCTTTGTTTGCATTCGAGCAGACGAATGAGCCAATCTATCAAACTAGGTGAGCAGAATACCAGCCCCGTCATTAATAACCGTAGAAAGTAATGGAGCGGAAACTTTCTACGCACGTTTTTCATTAAATTCTCAGTGGGGAAAGCGAATTTATAAAATCAATGGGGGCCAGCAATAGAAATTAAGCTGTGAAATATGGCCGCGGTAGCAGATTTGTTGTGATACCGTTTGCATCGTTAATGGCTTGACCGGAATTTAGTGCGGGAACACTTTTTGAATGTTTATTTTTTGTTATTTTTAAGACAAATGCTTTGTTACAGAATCATGACACGTAAAGGTTGCCGATGAATTATAATTAAGGCTACAAATATCCAAATATTTTTTTATTAATTTGGGATACTTTTTAGCAATACTGCGTCTATACTTACGACGAATATATATGAAAAATCTGAATTATTAACTAGTTTGTTTCTATGCAGGGAACCCCCATACATTTATCTAAAGAACCGTAAACATCTTTAAATACTACACCATATAGTTTTTTCCGAAGACCATTAGCTCATAATGAGATAAACGTCAGTTCCGTGAGGCGATAGCCAAACTAGTGCAACCCGGATCGGTGCCAAAGTGTCAAACATTGCTGAGATAATTCACAACTTGATATCTCTGCTGGCCTAGTAACTTTCAAGATACAACCACACTTTATACTCTGTTCAGATCGGTATACTTAACTGGTATGTATGGTGGAAAGGAATTTAATGGGAACACCTTGTAGATTATGTAAATATTTACATGTAATGTAATGTTGTACAATTTAAAATACTCGTATGAAAAAAGTTTTGTGTGATTTAAGTATTTTAAACAGTTTACATACCAAAAAAATATATAATTTTAAAATAATTATTTCATGGTTCTATGGTTGAAGAGATAGTGTGTTAGCTATTCTCTCGATTATCTTTTTTCATTCACAAAAACATCACTAAAATATCTTGTACTGTACTAAAGGTTATAAACGCTGAAGATACAGCATTAAAAATATAAAATATGATTGAAATTTACACCATAGATAGGTACACAAATACACATTCTAGCAGAGCGCATACGATTTCGGGAAAACGTGACGCATGGTTATAATTATTTTATTCTTAAAACCAACCATAACAAATGACTGTCAACTTTTTTGCTCCCATCAATAGGTACCTACATACGTGTTTGTTTCATACTCATAAAATCCGGTTCTTTCTCCAAATTTATCATAATTGGCACAAGCACCTCGACCTTTGCTGCATAATTATGTTTTCTCAAACGTAATTTCAGTGATAAGTTCATATTCAGTTTAAACTGGTTTTTAGTCGTAGTTAAGTAAACATTTGTATCTTAAACCGGTATTAACTGCAGTTGTTTATTCGTTTATCGAGAATATTACCAAAATATTGAGATCTCGAGAAATCTACGCGTTTGCTCGTATTGCGACATATTTAACTACTTCTATATGTAAGAACGTGTGGGATTTCAATGGTAGAAACACCAAAAGATCAATGTTCCTGAATCTTTAAAAAATTATCAATCTAACATTGACCTTCAACTATTAAATTGTGATGAGGTTGTTTGACATATTGAGGTAGACATGTGCTGGCGTCGTTACAAGTAAACTTTATGAAAATTATTTTTTAATCATTAAGCTCATCTGCCAGTTATATAAAAATGATTTAAAATATAAATACATTATTTTAATATTTTAACTTTAGTCCAGCCATTTCCAAACTCGTCCAACTCAAAAGGGACATTTCAACAAAACTCATTTGACATAAGCGACCGCTAAATGGACATACGCCATTTGTCGTCGCATTTAAATTTAGAATTTGCAGTTTAGGAGCTGTTTTGGTGGCCAGTGCCCCGAATGTAGTATACGTTTATTTCCAGTATCAATCCGAGGGTCGCTCACCCTAAAACTCTCTGGTTTTTTAGAACATAAAATTCGTTTTTTTTAAATAGAAATAAATAAATATTGTGAAATCAACTGATTTGCTAGGTAGGCGTCTATCTCCGCCTCAAAGCCATTTTACTCTCAAATTATACAGAAGTTTTGCGCATAATGAGCTATGTGTTTTAGGAATCACATTATCTCGTATTCCGTAATAAAATCCTTTGATAATAGGTATTATACTAAAGTAATAATTAGGTTAATCAAAAATTGTTGAATAATGATTATAACATGAAAAGATGACCAACAAAGCGGATAGGTGTATAATTTTGGCCAGTAAACCACATGACACAGTTTGACAAACTTTTAATTGGATGTCATAGTCATGAACGTTCGAAACTCAGTGAATTTATGTTTCATAGCTGTAATGCAAGCTGAATTCCTTAAGGGCGTTAGCACACATCACTACATAATATTAAACAAAGTCGCTTCCTCTGTTCCTATTTTCCTACGTACGCTTAAATCTTTAAAACTACGCAACGGATTCTGATGCGGTTTTTTACAAAGATAGAGTGATTGAAAAGAATGGTTTATATGTATAATAACATTCATTTAATAGTGGAGACATACTGTTATTTTTGTGGTTTCTAATTGCACTCATGCGAAGCCGGGGCGGATCGCTAGTACTCCTATATGTTTACTATATATTATTTATGTGAGGGTTGCCTTATGATGTAGCCTACCCTTAAAGGTCCGTAATAAATTTAAATAGAGTGCATATAGCATGAAGAAGAAGTTGGCGCAGGTATACGACCTTTTTCAAGTGATTTGATGTCGTTTGTTTATTACCAGGGATAGAGAATGTAATTTTATACATACAAACGGTTCATTCTTTATGTTAAAAATTGCAAACCTATGTCTATCGCCCTTTCTTTCAATTAAACTCATATATTTATATTCTTTATTTGCATTCCACAAGTTTAACAGGTGTTACGTAGTGGCTTAAAGCTACGAACAATTGTCGACCCTGTTAGGGCACAGCAACATTAGTAACAAACTCGTAAGTTGGTATGTGTAAATCAGATATTCTGCATCAATATGCAGCACAGTTTTCTTTGCAGTCAAAACACATACATTTTAAGGTGTTCTATTTAAGGTCAAGATCCTATTATCACCAGAATTTACAACAAAAAAAAACAAAGACAACGGAACACCAAAACGTAATCACTTAATCATCTTAAAAACAAAAGTCTGTTCTATTTTCAAACCGAAAGCAGAACAATTTCCCTCAAAATATCAACCAGCAGTAAATTAAAGTGTATTTGGCTGGCAATATTTCACACAAAACAATTGCCAAGGTAATATTTAGCTTGCAAATATAACGTTGGTTTGCTACTTAAAATTAATATAACAGTCCAAGAGTAGTCGAGAACAGACTTCTCATAATAATTGTTGTAGAATACAAACCGGCGGTTCGACTTCACAATTTATGTGAAAATAAGAGCTGCTTTTGTTTTTGTATTTAGGTATTCTTTCATGTATTTTAAGAAGGGTGTTAAATTTTGTATCATGATTAATGAGATATTAGTGCCTGTCATTCTATAAATAAAACAATTTTCATAATGTGATTAAGTAAGTAATTAATTTCTTTTTATTTTCGATTCATCTGAAAATAAAAAATAAATGAGTATTGAAATGAACATAAAATGGATAGACAGAGGAAAAACGGTAGTGATCTGTGTGTCAGTTAAGCTTACTCGGACGAATGAATATAAAGATAATAACCAAATAATAATTGGAATTTTTGTGTTGTACGCTGCTGAAAAGGGCACGAGGCTCTGGCGTCCAAGTAGTGGCGGTAAAACCACCACGCAGCACCAAGTGGGGGGATATTGAATGCTTTGGAGATGGGCAGTAACATCTCTGAAGCTACAAATATCACACTCTGCGCTCACCAGCACGATGCCCAGCGCGGTGAGTATGGGCAAATGCCACCAGCTTGGGGAAGACTTTAGTCCAGCAGCAGACATTTTAGCACATTATTAAATAAAGAACAGACATTAAGTTACCACAATCTGTCAAATTTCTGCAATAGATTTTCAACCTTATCACAATAGTGGAAGGTTAATATTCCATTTGTAAAATTTGACAGATTCGTATACGTTGACCTGCTGTCGTCTGTACCTACCAAAGTATTCTTAGAAGCTAATTTTTACAGGTAAGTGCTCACCTGTCTGGCAAACCCTTTTAAAAATAAAAGTATTTCAATCATGCAAAACGCAATAAAAAACCTTTTAATTAAATTAGTTGTTGGAATTAAAAAAAGTTTTTTGCAATAAAGGTTTTACTAATCTAATTTAAAAAATATATAAAAAAGGGTTTTACGCAAAACCTTTTAGACAATATTAGGTAATTGTAATTTGCTAGGATTTTTATGCTTATACTCAATGCTAGAAGGCACCCCTTTCCAATCCAATTCTGATGCTAAACCGCACTTCTAATAAAATTTACATAAAAAATCGAAGGGTGCGAATAGGATCCTCACTTATATTGAGGGTTCTGTACTTATTTTTATATTTTTTTCTAAAATAAACGCATGTTAGTAAAACTTTACCAATGGATGTACATATGTATTTTAAAAAAACAGCAAACATTTTTTAAAGTCTCGTGTTTAAAAGAATCACCAACACAAACGAATCGCTTTCAAATGACCAACCCACACATACAAAACTATTTAAACTTCGAACTGCAAAAACAAAACACAACCGCTGGTCTACAACAGCTGGGTAGCTGGTCGGTAATAAACATACCACTTCAGAGCACTTGCTTGATTAGACCGAGGGAAATCATGCGAATTAGCTATAATGTTGGACTCCAGCATTCGTCTTACATACACAGATTTAATCAAGGAAATAGGTCACGCTGAAGACGAGCGTTAGTAATTATGTTGCGGCTTAAGTAGTTTAGTTTAAGATCGTGAAAAGCATCATTAATTAGTGTTTAGCGTGCCTTCGGTTAGCGCATTCGAATTAAAACGACGAGAGCGATGGCTGTTGTTGATCGCTAGGGGGTAACGCAACGAGGCATCTGTCAATTTGGAATAACCATACCACAGCTCTACTCTTAATTTTGACAGTTTACAGTACCACGGCGTCTTTTGTGTCGTTGACAAGTTTTCAAGAGATGGCTGATTTACTTGAACTGACTGACAACAATTGTCAACTGCACCAAAAAACGGTTAGGCCAAATCGAAAGCGTTTAGTAAGGTAACCGTCAAAATCTATGCAAAAATTACTATAAAAAAAAAATATACCGGCCGAATTGAGAACCTCCTTCTTTTTGTTGAAGTCGGTTAAAAAGTTCTGTAAACAACCTTTAACTGCGGAATTCAATATTCTGTCTATCTCTGGATTTGCTTACTAGAGATAGAATTTTGACATTAGCCCCATACAAGTAATGTCAAAATTCTATCTCTAGTAAGCAAATCCAGAGATAGATAGGTTATAGGGAACGGCCGTTAATCCATCATATTCACTAACAATTCATGAACTGATCATTAATAAACAAATTTTTTATTTAATTTTCTGTGATTGACTTACAGTAATAAACCTACAGTCCGCAAAACACTTCTTTGTAATTTTAATAATGTAATTCCTTAACGCTGTAATACGTATGTATTTAATGCAGGAAAACGTTTAAAATTAAACGGCACAAACGAATTTCTGGGAATTTTCGTAACATGCGGTCTTATAGGTCTTTAATTAACTCTTTAGTGCACTGTAAAGTAATTAATATACTCCATAATGTCGAATGCAATGGCTACGATTTAAGAGTGTTTAAGCATTATAATACCTACTTGTTGGTAATAATTGTACTGTGTTCTCGCCTGAATACACAATTTTCAAAAAACAAAAGGAAATAAATATTTTGTGTATAGTTAAAAAAAAACAACAGATAATTATATTAAACTGCCGTTTTAATTTCAATGTTTATGTAGCAAAATCAGAAATAGGAATATATTCGGCTTTAGTCTTTCTACACGGAAAACAAGACCTACATTCAATGTACAGACGACAGCAGGTCACGCTACTTGAAAATTAACCTTCCACAATTGTGATAAGGTTGAAAATCTATTGAAGAAATTTGACAAATTGTGGTCATCTGTACACGTTCACCACTAGAGCATATTTGAGGCAACCAATTCAAAATCATCGTAACTAGAGTAACAAGCATTCAACGAACACAAACCAAGTTATAACAAGAAGCTCCTTTACAATATTAGGCAAGTTATTCCTATAAGTTAGTATTATTCGGAACGCACAACAAACTTGTACAAAGCTAGGTTCTACAGTACTAATAATACGCTTCCACACTTAATAAATTTTTTTTGTACCCTTAAGGTTCCGAAACTATTTCACTTTTGGCTACACTATCCCTGGGTAACTTAGGCTACATTTTGTCTGGGTACGGGAAGTAATTCCCACGAAATGTGGGTGAAATCGCGGGAAACAGCTAGTCCAAACTAATATAATTCAGAGGAAAAACATTTTTGTTTGTTTCTTTGTTTGTAGCGTTTTTGTAAAAAATCCGCCACTGTGGAGATAATACACTATTCCGCTATATTTTGTCCGGAATGCGGGTGAAACCGCGGGAAAAGCAAGTAAACACAGTGGTATTAGTGAACTTTTCGGACGATTGCATTGCATGGACACTTAATGATCCATGCCGTTTGGAGCAATTATGGAGTCAACTATTGTGGTCGTGATGCAGTGAACCTCATCATTGAGTGGTTGCTTGCTCTGTTGAATAGAGCTAGGTTTTTTTAGTAACAAGATTACACATCATCTGCCTAGCCTTTTCCAAACTATGTAGCGGTCGGCTTCCAGTCTAACCAGATGCAACTGAGTACCAGTGTTTTACATGGAGCGACTGCCTATCTGACCAATTCAACCCATTAACCCGGGCAACCCGTTACCTCCTGGTAGGACCTTTCTGGCTTCTGACTACCCGTAACGACTACGAAAGGTGTTCAAATGATAGCCGGTACAAACCAATTTATCGTGCCTTGACAAGCACAAATCCACGGCCTGGCCGCACTAAGCATTGCTTAACCTAATGATCGCTAGATCCGTTGCTACACAAACAAGTAGATATTTAATATAAGATTTTTAGTATCCCACGTAGGTCATCCAAAACTTTAATTCTGTAAGTATCAGAAATAACTTTATAGGATATTTAACGTACTTTTTATAAGAGCAACTTGATATTATTATACAAAACAAAATTAATACTTTATGCAAGACGATCCAGCAAAAAAGACACTGGAAAAGTACCCGTAAAAGCTGCAAAAAAAGGAACACAGCTATTAAGTTCAAGCAGAAAGTAATGAATAAGCAGGTACGGTTTCAAAGCTTGGAACAACATTAAAATTCAATTCTCTTAAATAATATGATGAAAAAAATTATCGTTTTAAGATAAAAATACTCTTTTAATATGATACGTCACCCGGTTAAGTCCTTTCACAGTCTCTTTTTACATTTAAAAAAGCTTTTCGTGCCAATTCGATTTTCAATTCAAAAAAGCCTGATTCGAAAATATTCCACGAAAATTCTGCATTTAAATGTGGCTATTCTTTTTTTTATTTTAATTGCTGGCTGTAAACATGAAGTAATGAACTGTAACAGAAAAATAAATTCTCGGGTCGTAAGTAAAAACCAAAGCGAAACATTTTATCTCTTGTATTTATTTACAGCATGACTACTGAAGAACAAACCATTTTGGGATTTTCAAACATTGATTTTATTTAAACAAAATACCCAGGAAAACTGGCACCTGTCCGTTTTCAGTCGATTTAATTGAAATGAAAGGAAAAAATACTTTTTTAACTTCAGTTTCGGTCTTCAATACTTATTTTTTAGTAACAAAAATAGCCTAGCATTTCACGAGCTATTCGTGATGTCTATTTAACCAAACAAACAGACAGACAAACTTTTCCATCGAAATTAGTGGCCATCACCAGAAGTTGGTACTATTACAAAGTTGGTTCTAGTGTCAGTTGAATTTAAATAAACAGAAGTGAATCAATGCTATAAACAGAGGCTAGTGAAGCCACAATTTGAAGTAATCGTATGAATATTGAATACATGCACATTATGCACTAGGGTTCCGTAGCTAATGTGTTACGGTTCACAAAAATCATACTTAATTGTATAAGACATACATTTGATTTATAGAATTATCCTCAATTTATAAATATGAATAAATAATAATTGAATAAAGAACTGCTTTTATAGTATCTAAAAAAAATATAGCCACAAACTTTCAGTTTCTTATGTCATTCTTTAGAATAAAATCTCATTTACTAACTACCACTTTGTACCTAAAAACTTACTTATGTACATTCTTATCATTATGTTCAAAAACCCAGTAGCCACTGAAGAGTTACACACACATTAACAGCAATATACGTGAAACATATGAAATTATCATCATAAGTCATATTATAGTAGTTCTCCTCAAACTTTTTGTCGTTACGGAACGTTAGATAGATAGATGCATTTATTGGTAGCTCAGAAACCAGTAGCTGACGGGCAGGGTTTGGACAAATACGCAGAATTGTGCTCGGAACGACATTGACTTTTACAACTGTACCTACCATCCCTTTTCACTACCCCACAGAACATTTACATTTAAAATTCGAGGTACAGACGAAAGCAGGTCAACGTATACGAATCTGTCAAATTTTACCAATCGAAAATTAACCTACCTCCATTGTGATAAAGTTGAAAATCTATTGCAGAAATTTGACAGATTGTAGTAACTTTATGTGCTGTTGTCTGTACCTATAAGTGTCGAAGCTAGTCGAGCTACCTGTAACAAAGTTCTAACTCAACTTTTAACACAGAAAGGCTTTCACACTGAATCCCGTGCCTACTCGATAATATAACAATTAATGGAAGGTGCTAGAAAAGTGCAGTCTTAAGTTGTAAGTTATAAATAGTTGGGAAAAGATTTCTAAGTCGCAAGTTGCTCGTTGGCAAGTTACTAAGATGCTCTCTAAAGTTGGCAGTTGTGTGAAGTCTAGGAAATAAGTTGTCGATGTCTGATTTTGTACGTGTGTTTGTGTTGTGGTATGATAGAACAAGTTATGTTTGTTTACTTGTATTTGGGCGGGTTTAGTGATATATTATGTAATTTTTTGATGTGCCTAAATTAACTGGTTAGGGAGCCAGTATACAGTATTTTTGGATAATTATATAATACTTATTTGTGCTGCATATTTTTTTAACGTTTTTTAAACGTGGATTTCTATATCAAATTAATTCTATAATATAAAAATGAATCGCTAAATGTGTTGGTAAGCGCATAACTCAAGAACGGCTGGACCGATCGGGCTTATTTTGGTCTTAAAATGTTTGTACAGATCGAGGGAAGGTTTAAACGATGAGAAAATATGATTATATAAAAAAAAACAGGATCCGCGTACGAAGTCGCGGGCAGAAGCTAGTAGATTATAGAAATGAACCAAAAACCCAATCTGAACAATTTGTTTTATCGTTACCAAAATTATCTAAAAATAATAAAATTCTGAAAAGCCCATTCTTGTATTTTTAAACCAATAAAAGTATANATTATAGAAATGAACCAAAAACCCAATCTGAACAATTTGTTTTATCGTTACCAAAATTATCTAAAAATAATAAAATTCTGAAAAGCCCATTCTTGTATTTTTAAACCAATAAAAGTATATTTTTTAATACCTGTAAAATAGGCTAAGTATACACATAAACTAGAAAAAAAAATGTCAAGCCGGTAAAGTAATTGTACACACACATGGAGTTTCAAAGAAGTCTTGAATACTTCAACTTATTAAAATTAAACGGTTTCAGGAAAGCGACAAACTAGTTATAGACTTTATAAATCGCTGTACTATAGTTGTTATAATTCTAGACTATAAAATATGATATATGAGAAGAAAATTACACTTTTCATAAGGGTGTAGTTATGTTTTTTCTTTAGCGAACAATGAAGCCTTTTTTTTAGAAAAAGAAAATATAAAACTATTCAGATTTTCGATTTTTTCACGACTAAGCAAATTCTCGAAATTATAAAAATGTCACTACAAGACGTCTAGACTATAAAGTGATCTTTTCGTAAAAACTTATAGTGAATTCAAATATTTTCATATTCAAAATTATGTAAATGTCCAAAAACTTGCTGATAAAAGTATTTTAAAATAATTTGAAAATATTGAACTTTTCAAATAATCTGTTCAAACAACCGTAAGCGTTAGATAATGGAGGCATCAAACCAAGAGCCCAAAAGCTTTCATATTCGATGATTTGAATGACATTCAAATAATAGCACGTTAATATTCAAAGCACAATAATAATACCAAATAATAAAAAATACTTGCATAATAAATGTAAAGTCATTGAATAATTTCAAAATACTAAAAAGCTTATAACAATCCAATGATAAATACTAGGCACATTTTCACAGTTACTGTAGTCTGGATAGGGTGTTTTGCTGCCGAAACTGTATTCGAAATCAGTTCAATACATCTGGAGATAATCGAACATACACAAATATAATAATATTGCGCCATTCCTATTTTCAAGTACCTACTACCCAAAACTACAAATGTATGACTATTAAGCCGCTATTGTTCCTGCCTTTACATGTCTCTGCAAAAGCAAACAAAACTACTCACATGAAAACACGGAAGAACGAATTTTGAACGTGCTTTTGGGAAACAAATCTTACCTATACATACATTATTTAATAAATATTTCAAGCACATACTCTAAAAATCAACAAACATATCCTTCAGCAAGCACCAGAACTCCATTGTTTTAAAATATGAAACTATAAAATCGAAGTTCGTCGATCTTCCGATCGGATATCAAAGATAAGTGTTCAAATAAGAGAGGAGTGTAAGCATGGACCGTCGCATCGGTAGCCTCAGGGTGAACCCTTGTCGGAGTCACGTAGTACCATGTACTGAGATAAACAAAGTGCATTAGATTCACTGCACGATAAATATGGAGCTATGTTACGGGTAATGTTGGAGTTAATTTAGAAATTCTAGTGGTAGTTTTATGACAAAAAGGCTGAAAATATTATAGTTTACATTTTTTTAGTTATTACTAGCTTCTGCCAGCGGTTTCACCCGCGTCCCGTGGGAGTTACTCGGCCCACCCAAATAAAAAGCGGTAAATGGGCTATCTAACACTGAAATCATTTTTCAAATCGGACCAGTAGATCCTGAGATTAGCGCGTTCAAACAAACAAACAAACTCAACTACAGCTTTATTAGTATAGATTAAAACAAATCTTAGTAAAAGTGTAAAAAATAGCTAACTGTAATGTGTTAGTAGTAACAAATCGATAAGTAAGAACATGTTCGACTGACATCTAATTTAGAAAACGTGACGAATGATGTACGATAATGATGTATTTTCAAACTCGTATTAAAATTGAGCATGATGAACGATTAACGCAAAGACCATCCAAAAAAGTAATCATTCAAACTTTAATATCGTTTTTCTATGATCCTGCCAGGATTGATATTGCAATATGTTTTTGTACAAGTACTCTAAAACTTAGATGTTTTTATTTTTGTCTAAATTCCCAACTTCTACGGCTTCATGTATCTGCATAAGATCGAAGAAATGCTAATCTGCTCTCGTAGAGGCAATGAACTGCAGTGGGAAATATTATGCCTGGATGAATTCCTCCCTCCCTCCCCGCTTACTTTGATGTTATATGAATTATGTAGATACAGCCTTTGCGAAGAGATGGAACTAAACGTAGATGAAATGTGTTATGTGCGAATCATGTTACGTTTTCTGGCGTCCTGCCGAGGTCCAATTTGCTTAAAACATTGTACTCTGGACTGTGCAGTGTTCATTATTAGTATCGCGTGTCATTTGTTCAGAATTGTGGAAAAAAAGAATCGCAGACAAGTTGGAAAAGCATAGTTTCGGCGGCTGCAACCTAAAAAAAAATACTGGATTTATGAATCCCTTTATTGAGAACTACCATTCTAAACCCCACAGTTGTTTTTGTGTGCTATTACAGCATATTTTATCCGACCAGTTCTATCCAAACATCGGGGCGCTGTGCCAGATTGCAGCACTATGACAGGACAGTTGACTTGAAAAGGTGACTCCCCATAAGAAGCTACAAGTAAAAATCAATTCTAATGACGACACAATTAGGTAAAAATCAATTCTAATGACGACACAATTAGGTCGAAACTAAAATAATCTCATTACACATTTCTCAATACCACAAAACTCGGTACTGTGGACAATAAAAACAGTTTATCAGAGTAAAGTGTAATTAGTACATAGTTTAATTATGGCCGCCCGCACGGCCGGTGATTCGGCGGGAATCTTGGCCGGCTTCCTGCAATTAATGCTGGCTTTAACTGTGGCCGGTGGCACGATCCAATTACTAGGAGTTTGGCTTAAATAATGAGATGCTGAGGTTTGTGTTGAAGGCTTCAGATAACTCCAATACCGAATCCTTTAGATGTTGTAAATATACGCCATGTGGTACGTACGCAAAAAAAAATATTTAGCTTTATTTCTTCCTTGTTTTTAGGGTTCCGTAGTTCCGTACCCAAAGGGTAAAACGGGACCCTATTACTAAGACTTTGTGTGTTCATTTTTCATATATAATAGTACGGAACCCTTCATGCGCGAGTCCAACTCGCACTTGGCCGGTTTTTTCTTGCTTTCTTATTCCAGTTCAATAACTTTAATACCAAATTATGATTTGATAATTGCTAGGTGTACCTAGTTTTTAGTGTGCCTACGCAAAGAGAATTTTAATCATAACAGTGCTATAAATATTTTTCATAAGTGATAAATTGATATAAGTGATAAAACAACTGTGATCTGAATACATTTATTGTTCAAATCATTTACAATGTTTTTGGTTAAAAGCGTATTATTTTTTTGAAAGCTACCCATCGAGTCAAACAACAGGCATTTACCGCAATACATAATATTTTGTACATTTTCATATTTTAATTGAACACGTATTTATAACCAGTTAACATTGGCACTTTCGAATATCGCTCACATTTGACCTTTTTATCGATTTTAAAGCTATTAACCAATGGGTAAAAAATGTGGCTTTTGGCAAATATAATAATCGCTACAGCTTATAAATTGTTCCGTAACAAAAACTGGAGCTTCGTGGTGTTTGTGCCGGTTCATTGTGCAGGTACGTATACAGATTGCATTCAAAAATGGCATCTGATTGTTTCACTGGCCGCTCTTTTCTATTTATCTGGTATTTCCCAGGGGACTGACGACCAGACTGACCACATGCAACGTTCGACACGAAACTATATTGAAGCATGGAACGACGAAAAAATCTACAGTTGAAATTAAGATAATGGATTTTTTAGGTCATGGGAAGTAAGTATTTCAAACAAACTGTAATTTTAGTAACTAAGCATTCTTTTTATAATAATAAATTAGTATATATTAGTTAAATAATAAGTTAGCTCGATCTCTGCCTGTTTTTGTTGCAGACAGATCACCAACCCATACCACCCGATATGCACCCCTGACCTGGATGCCTATTTAGTTTAACAAGGGAATATAAGTCATCTCCTGCCTACACGTACAATACATATTTTACTTTTCCGTCGACAAAGGCCCAATTATAAACTTACAACCTTATAACACCTCAAAATAACATCTCTTGAACCTAAAAGCTTGGCTTGATAGCAAGCAATGACGTCACAGTGTGGTGCATAGGTGCATACTGGCTGCCAACAAGATAACGTCTTGTCATAACACATTGTCGGCAAATGGCTGTGACGGACGTGCGCGGCACTAGCGGCAAATATCCTATGTTCAAGAATATCTTACAGTGGATTTTTATAACCTATCTATCTATTTTGCGATTACAGATTGATTTTTGACATTATTTATGTGGAGCTAATGTCTTTTTTATTGGAAAACTAGCTTCTGCCAGCGGTTTCACCCGCGTCCCGAGGGAACTACTACACCCGAAAAAAAGCCTATAGCCTTCCTCGATAAATGGGCTAACTAACACTGAAATATTTTTTCAAATCGGATGAGTAACTCTGCCATTGCCGGTCCCAAGCCCGGATGAGAAAAGAGGAGGGTTAGCTTAGAACAGCGAAAGTCTACCTACTAATAACTTGGAGAAAGTAAGCTGTAAAAATTTCGCC
>NWSH02000537.1:3086194-3106823 GCA_002382865.2 Heliothis virescens
AGGAAAGGAGTGCCTCCCAATGGGGAGACCCCTCGCATTGTTTTAGACCACCCAACCTATTTGATTATAGTCCTGGGACTGATTGCAGATGAAATAAGAAAAAAAAAAAAAAAAAAAAAATCGGATGAGTAGTTCCTGAGATTAGCGCGTTGAAACAAACATACAAACAAACTCTGATGGTTAAAGTATATATGTTGTGGACCAAATGATAATTTTTGCATTATACATAATGCCCGGTCATTATGAAAAACGCCCAATCTGAGAGAGCAATTTAATAATAACCATTCAAATAATCTAATTGACCGGGCATTCTACATATTGTACATCGCCCTTTGGGCAGAGTAATACAAACAAATTTGATCAGTAATTTTTCATTTTTATTGTTACTTAAAATAAACTAAATGTTTAACAATTTAAATAATCAGTCAGATTTTGTAAAGCTTGGAACGTCATTGTTTTGTCATTGTGGAAGTTTCAGTTTTTTGCAGCTAGCATNAAAAAAAAAAAAAAAAAAAAAAAAATCGGATGAGTAGTTCCTGAGATTAGCGCGTTGAAACAAACATACAAACAAACTCTGATGGTTAAAGTATATATGTTGTGGACCAAATGATAATTTTTGCATTATACATAATGCCCGGTCATTATGAAAAACGCCCAATCTGAGAGAGCAATTTAATAATAACCATTCAAATAATCTAATTGACCGGGCATTCTACATATTGTTCATCGCCCTTTGGGCAGAGTAATACAAACAAAGGACAATGGGCGTTTTGGTACCCCCGTCCAACAGTGCTTGTTGTACTACCATTGCGTAGGTCTTGGCAAGGCAAAAAATTTTTACTATGGCGACTAGTCTCTAATCCTTGTCCAATTTGCGTGACATCGACTAATATAACGTGCAATGATCGCTAAGTCGTCAACGTAGATGCAGTTCTTGAATTCAAACTATATCGAATAAAATCCGATAAGCGTAAAAAAAACAAGAATGTGCCCATTTTAGAACGTTTGCCTATCGACTGTATTAAAAGAAACTATGGAAACCTTTGCAGCTCATGCACAACTGTGCATATGTATTTGATGAAAGCCTTTCAGTAGGTATTTAATACCAATTATATTGATGTTTAGAGTTGAACACTCTGTCGTGCTCCCCTTAGTGTAGGAGAGCTGAGTATTGATGATTTCCTTCCCAAAAAAACGAAACATATAATGATGTGTACGTTTGAACTATTGTCAAATCGGTTGATGAAGGTGTGACTGTAGTTTGACTCCATGGTCTATTGAAAACCTATAGATTATGATAACGTGTATATTAAAGATTAAAAGATGTCTATTAACTGAGTTTAAAGTGATTATACTGGCGACATATTCCTTATAATGCATTTGTGTATTTAGATGACATGCTGATTTTTTGTCGAATCAATTTCAATGATTACTCGGATCGGACAACTAATTGAGACAAGCCCCATCGTTTTTATGATTCTTCACGTAAATACGTTTCTATGGTGTAATCCACATTCTGTTGAGGTGGTACGATCCATTATGAACTGCCCATTGTCTTTGATGCAGTAATTTTTCATTTTTATTGTTACTTAAAATAAACTAAATGTTTAACAATTTAAATAATCAGTCAGATTTTGTAAAGCTTGGAACGTCATTGTTTTGTCATTGTGGAAGTTTCAGTTTTTTGCAGCAAGCATGATTTCTGTCACGGCTCCGGCGCTGCGGGGCTCCGGCGGTCCCACGCGAGTTTATCGTCGCAGATAGGTTTAACGCTCACCACCGCAGCTTCGGCTTACTGGCCGGCGGTGCCGGCCAGCCTCAGCCGCGGTGGCGAGTGTTACAACCACCTGCTCCTCAACTCGCGGCCCGCCTCGCCTCTCCGCGCCTACGCGATTTTGAATTACACTCTAGGGGTAGGGCAGACAAGACTGCAGTCGTGCAGTCGGATTTACAGCAATTCGTTTCTGTCATTAAAACCTAACTTTCAGCTAATGTTCTACGATATATATTTTTTGGACAATGAGTTACGTAATTAAAACCTATCCGCGTTCGTCCGTATTCGCTTACAATGCAAAACTAAACACAAACTGAATAGCGGTCTCTGATTGGTCAAACCGTGTCACGCGTTCTTCCCTCCCCGCACCGCGTCAAATTTGGCTTTAATTATCAAACTGCCCAAATGTCATATAGCAATATAATAATGACCGTGCTATGTGATAAATAATAAAGTTTAGATAGTAATTAATCACTTAGCCCAATAGAGCTAGACATTATTCATAATGCTCGCACATTATGAATAATGCCCACATTAATCACCTAGTCCATAACATATATTCTTTTCTTTGAGGTATTGAACTGTCTCAAGTGAAATGATGGAGGTCTATTCATAGTACCCTTGACTTATTCTTCGTAAATTGCAGGGCTGCTGGAAAAACTGTAGTAAAATATCTGTGCATTTTTTAGTTTTCAGATGAGTTCTTAACGAAAGTAAAATATTAACTTAACCTTTTACTATAGTTAGAACATTCCAAACGAAACTTGTATATTTATTTATTTATTTATGACTATGGAAGACTTACAGCTAAATACAATATAATAGACGACTGTATGATTCACTGACAGCCAATTACAAGTCTTCACTTTTAGAACTAGTAGATATATTCTCGCCTTAAGTTCTATATTAACAGTTAGGTATACAGTGTGAGATAAAATAAAAACAAGTCCAAACAAAAGTCCAGCGCCTTTTCATTCTGCTTATCTTGCTGAACAAATAAAAACAAACCACAGCATGTATGTTAAACCGTTAATTTTCCGCAAGTTGCAAGACAACTAAATAAAAATAACTGGGTCGGTCCGTATTTTACGTAGGCGATTTTATTTCGTACACCGCTAAGTTTGTGTTGTTTTTGTTTTTCGAAATTATTAAGACAGTATTATTTTCAGCGATTAGGACTAAATGACTGTTGCTTATAGATATTATTATTTAAGATGGCTCAGATTGAGCTGTATCAATCAGGTCCATCATCTGCCCAGCTTTTCGAACTATGTTGAGGTTGGCTTTCAGACTAATCGGATGCAAATGAGAACAAGTGTTTTACATAGAGTGACTGCCTATCTGACCTTCACAACTCAGTTATCAGGTCAATCTGATATCTATTGATATAGTTGTATCAATCAGGTTACGGGATTTTTTAAATATTAGATAGGTTTAGCCAATTTTTTTTTTGCTATTTAAACTTGTAAAAGTAAAATTTTAAAATTAAACAGTAGTAGCTTATTATTATGATTTGAAAGCACATTTTTACCAACTCTAAGCATTAAACTTTTCTGTTTGCGGTATGTCTAGACTGCGTGAATTAAATACTTATTATTAATTAATGTTTTACTAAAAGCCATGCTAGGGATGGGCAAAAAATATCGATATATCAAAATATCGATATTTTTTCAGAAAAATATCGATATAAATCGGCGATATTTTTTTCCGCGATATATCGATATTCGATATTTATTTTCAGATATCAAATTCGTATCAAAATCGATATATTTTTTACAGCTCTGTATGTCTGGTCATGCGTCACAATATCATCATTTGAAATTGGATTAATTTCTTAAATTTAGAAAAAGGCAGGCTGTATGGATTTATTTTTTTGCTTCAAACACAAACAAAAATTATAGACTATGACCTGCTTGTCTGTTTTGTTTGTCTGTGACAATGACACTGCTTGTTGGTTTGGTTGGTATCACTGACTGCGTGGTGGTGTGTTGGTTGGTTGGAGTGTTGGTACATAAATCCGAACAAACCAGTCAGTCCTCTATCTATCTAGTCCAGACATGAGAAATTATTAAACCAGAACACTGCTACGTCAGAGGTTCCAAGCAGAGGCTGTGTCCCAAATGAGCTGAATTCCTTAAAATTTCGAACATTTTGGCGAAAATCGCCAAAAAAAATATAATTGAATTTTTTGCAAAAATATCGATATATCGAAATATCGATATTTAATGGCTGATATATATCGATACATTTCAAAAATATCGATACGATATATATCGATATTTTTTTCCCAAATGCCCATCCCTAAGCCACACTATTATAATTTTTGCGGTTACTGCATAAAATTCTCTTTGCGTAAAAAACATTTTAAACACGTGCTCTTATTTTAAATTCCGAATGAAACATATTTTAATAATCGTACTTTATGTGGAGTTGAGGCCCGTTTACACATCGCGATTTCATTGCCCGTTGCTTGCCATTTTATTGCAGCAAGTTGCTACTTGCACTGTGTAAACGTAATCGTGCAATAGGTAAATGGTCGCCTCTCAAATATTCCTGCAATAAAATGGCAAGCAATGGGCAATGAAATCACAATGTGTAAACGGGCCTTTACTTTACCAGGTTCTACTGATGGCTATTACAATTATAATAATTTTAATTATGTTATAATTTTTTGCATAGAATATTTCCTAAATAAATAATCAATCAACGAACCAATTATCATTTTAGTAATAGTGATTAGCCGATTGGAATAACAACACCCATCATACAAAACTATCATGAGATTTGACCACAAATAGAATCGAATAAGCTTTATAATCGACGGAGTTAGTTGAACCGATTAGTATTTATTTTGTGGCATGCCAATTAAATAGGAATTAATTTGACCACTAAACCGTAAACCCAATAATTCGCTACAATGGATTTATTATAATGTCAAACAAAAAACATTGTACAATAGCGACATTATTTTGTAGAACTATTTTTATTTCATGCTCGATATAGTGTATTCATTAAAACTTTGAAAAATGTTGTATTACATTGAACCCATGTATCGGTGAACAAACATATATTTGGTTATTTTGGTAGGCATGATACCTTGCACTATAACGTACTGTTTACTAGACACCCTTTATAAATCTATGCTCATATTATAAAGCTGAATTTTACTTGAATGCTAATCTTAGGAACTAAAAACTAGACCGATTAGATTTTATTCTATAGTCTATTTTTATCCTGATAGAAATCATGGCGGAAGCTTTTGGCAATAAAAATAATTGAAAATCCATCATTATGATTTTTTCCAACATTCCAAAAAATATCGAATTCTCCAATTCCTTTCACAAAACAGCGCACAGTATGGTGATCACCACGTGATCGCTGGAAGCGATGGCATCGGGTGTCGTCTCGTGTGACGCTTTTATCAAAAGTTTTATGTTACACCCCGAAGGCTAGCCGGTATGCATGAATTATATTTTGTAGTTTAATACAGACTTCAATGGTGTGAGATGTTGTTACCTAGGTAGTGAGCAGCAGATATAATATTTTAACCCATAGAACCACGCGGAGTATACGCTATATACACTATATACACTCATACGGAGTAAGGACTGTTCGTCAACTGCTTTTTATTAGGGTTCGTAAAAAAGTTGAGAGGACCCTATTACTATAACCTCGCTGTACGTCTATATGGATAGACGTCTGTCGCCGACTGACTGTCGACGACTGTCACCATGCTGTATCTCATAAACCGTGTATTTTTTTTTTTATTAAAATTAGATACTTAACCATGCGTATTTATGTTGCACCCGCCATGTTGACTTCAAATACTATCACAAAAGCAAAATGGCCGCGCATTTACATTGCACCCTAACCCTCCAAATACAAGCAAACTAATAAAACGCATGCTTAGTTACGAACTTGGAAACTAATTCGGAGTTGCGCACTTATTTGGACATTAGCCGTATGTAGGTCGCGACATTAGGCACATAAAACATTTACTTAATAGCCAGCTTTTTGTCTGCACTGATTATATCGCGTTAGTTTACACGTTATTTCTGTATATTACATGGAGGGTTGTTTTGTAATTCTTTGTTTACTTCTAGACTTGCTGGAAGAGTAAAAAAATCCAAAAACATCTTCCAAGCATGTCTGTATGTTCGTCAGTCTTTCACGAAAATTTCTGGACGAATTTTGATAAAACCTGGCGGTATAATAGCTTAAATATAAGATTAACATATTATTAACAATAATTAGTTCCTTTTCCTCAGGAGGCGGGTGAAACCGCTGGTGGAAGCTAGTTTTTACAGAACAGAGCAATAATAGCTGCAACAAATAAATTGTCAATCCCACACAATGTTCAGAAAAAAAGAATAAAAAGAGAAAAATATCAGAAAAATAATAACATAATATCGTTAATCAAAAATATAGTTACTACACTGAACACTAATAAATTCAGTGAAGTGAACGTGATTCCAGCGTTACATTCACGACCGAATGAATATCCATTCATTCGTTCATTAAATCAGTTTCATATCAAGCGGACCCGCTTTATCAGTAGTGAAACGGGATCCAAGGCGAACTCGGAATATGGTTTGTTTTAACTTTCGTGGCTAAAGTGGTTATGACAGAGTGGTTTAAAACGTTATGAAGCGAATATCGGGATGTTAATTTGAAGGATTCTTGTTGGCTATAGAGTTTTACATACTTAGCTGCTAGATGAAATAAAAACTTTTGAAATCAATAAAATAGTTTTCTTAGTAGTAAATCAATAAACACTAGCGCTTGTTTCTCTTTGTAAAATACTTCAATTGAATCCAAATGGATTTAAAAAATAACTAATTTTTCACTACTCGTAGAGCATTTTACCCCTCTTTATACAATAGGGACCATGAAAGATCAAAATACGTGGCACAACCCTACGAGATTTGATATTTCCAATTCTCCAAAAAGTTGTCGCACTCATATTCATAACTCTATGAAACAAAGAGGAAATTAAATCAACGAGACTTGCGCGTCACGAGCTAAGAATTTCAATATTTTCCGCGATAAAAACTATGAAGAAAACTTTGTATCGAACTTCCAGACTTCTGGGTTTTAATTAATAGTTTCGTTACACTTTTTGTACTTTGCAGATTCTGAAATTGTGTCATTTAGAGGGTTAAAAGGACACAGAATGTAGATTTCCAAAAATGAAAAATTATAACGACACAACATTGAGTTTATAAAAAGTGTTACGGAAAAAGGGACAGAAACCTGTCCTTCAATATATCAAAGTGTCGTCCGAAAATAGGACTAACTCCTATCGGACATTTAAAATAAAACAAAAATCACCTTCTACCCGAAAATCCGGCGAAAATCCGAGTCTCAACCGCAAAACAAAATTGAGAGCCGTCCCAACCCCAACTAATCATTCCTTCGCTTTCCGTGCAAACATTATTTACTTCCAACTAATAAACCCCATGAATATCCGAGCATAATACTCGTATTTCATCAAGAGGTCTCGATGCTCTCATATGAAAGGATCCTAAGATATCTCCGCGAAGCAAGACTGCAACTCGTTACTATGGAAATTTATACCGGAGTCTGCATGAATTCTGTTCGTACCGCGAATAATGTTATACTTAATATGGAACCTAACGATTCAGTAATGAGAATCGTGTATCATTTTGATGAGAGTGCTACTTGAGCTAAATTAAGTTCTAGTTTCAGTGGCTTAGCGGTGAGGAATTGAATTTAGCTAATGTTCGGTTTTAAGCAGAATTCTAGGAGTAGGCTGCTGGTAAAGTACTTAATATTGCTTTATTTAAAACGGTCTTATTGTAGGCGTGTATGTAAATGTTACTAAAAGTTGAAATGTCAAGTACCTTTGAAAACAAGTCAACACTACTAAAATTCAATTTCAAATGCCACACAATTTTGATTAAAAATAAACTTGTTAACTGATCCGAATCTTTTATCCATTCCTCACTTCGTTTCAAAAATAGGCGTTAGGCGTATCTAAATCAAATTAGTCGATGTCCACATGGGGAACGGACGGACAGCCGTCGATGTCTTCACTCGTACCCCGAACGAATCCATCACTAGCTATTTCAATGCAGAATGTACACAGTGACGTAGACATGTGATATGTACCAATTAAATTGGAAAAAATATTGAAGATGGCGATCGGGGCCTACCTGTCTGGCGGACAAAGTCTGTCGTGATAGTCTTTTTGATGGGATATCGAATTCCGAGGTTTTGATTAAGGAACGAATGACGTTACGTGTTTGTATGAGTGTGCCTGAGTGTGTGTGTGAGTGTGCGTGTGTTGGAGCTTCGACATGATGTTAGAGCTAGTACAGAGAAGGGAGGCTCCATTGTAGCTTTTTCCGCGAAAATTGAATACACTGAATTGAATTATAGGTATTACGTACGCACTGCATGAAATATTTTATTTATACACCCACAGTATTTTTGTTGAAGCTTATATTATTAAATTTTGATGCCAATATAGAATGAAAGGCTTCCATTAACAAAACCATTATTCCCAAAATACAAAAACCAACCTAATCAATTTGAAATTACTTCACGCGAAAAGAATTTGGTTTCCAAGTTTATCGTTATCTCAAGTCAGTCTCCAACGTTAATCAGACAGAGCCGTAATTGTATTGAAATTTCTTTTTAATGAAATTCAAATAAACTGATAAACTAAGTCTTGGATCTAGACAAGCTAACATCTAAATTAAGAAAGAATACGATTATCTGAGAGAGAGGATTTGGTATTCTTAAAAGCGTTTGAAATACCAGACGTCTCTCAGTAAATTCTATAAGACAGATTGGGTTGAGTGCTTTAAGAACCCCGCATACTGCAGACTAAACTGTCGGCCGATCGTTGGCTAACAGTTGATTTTGAACGTGATCATGAATCCGATCCAATTTTTTAGGTATACGGTCTGATACCGGGTGGATATCAGTACCTTGACCATGAGTTTAAAGCAATAATATTTATCGATCCTTGTCTAACTTCGTGAATTTTTATGGCAAATTTTACAGCGCCTCTCGCGGCTATTTACGGAACTAAAGTTTGCCATACAAATATTTACGTAACTATTAAGTTTCGAGTATTGACAAATACTATTACTTTAAACTCATGATAAAGGCATTGATCACTATAATGTTAGCACTAACAATTACCCACATGACATAATGATTAATTCTGAGTCCGATCAAATTGTCGAGCAACTAAAAGTTGACAGTGTACGAGAGTTCTAAGTAGCTGGTTTTATTTTCTTAGTGAGTTACTTGATCTGCTTTACTTGGAATCACTGCCGTTGGTTGGATATCATATCTAAGCTTTCAGTATTTAATTTTAATTGACATGCTGAATATTCAAGAAGGTTGTGTTTACTTGGGAATTTGGAGAATCTTTTCCAGTATCTACGTTTATCTTAGACAAAGCTGACGTACATTTAATACAGAACTTACAATTAAGTCTATTTCTCAAATGTTTGATTTAAGTGTAGTTAGTTGCTGAACCATCAAAAGTCATGAAACAGAATTTTAACAGTTATTTCTTCAAAGTTAAAAGAACATGAATTTAGGCGGTGCCTAGACCTACAATTTAATTGCGTTTTATTGACGTTTAGAGTTAATTGCGCAATGATTTTAAGCGAACATAAATTGCACAACATTTTTATCGTGATATTGCGCAATTATATCGTCTGTCTAGGCACTGCCTTACTTTCAGACATTTATTTAAATGAGTACCTACAATAAAAATACGTAACATACGCAGGTAAAAAGCTTTTATCAAATTGTCAAGGAAAAATCAAACTGACTGATATTATACGGAAGCCCACGCCTATAAGGAATTATTATTTTGGAACAAACTCCCACGCCCTTTGCTAAATATGTATCCAATTAATGTAATTAAGTACCTATTACATGAATGAGTGATTCGCCTAAGTAAACAAGAAGTATATATGAACCCCCTTGATGCCCTTGACCTTAAAGGACTTTTTAATAAGTATAACTTGTTGTTAAATTAATATTCTATCACCTATTTTTCAATGAAATTACGGATCTGCAGAAACAATAAAAATAGTTTTTTTAATTGTACGTGTGGTGTGAGTAACTTTGAAGTGTTTATCAGTAACATTGTTGTTTGAAACCTCATTGACAGATGTAATGAAGATAAAACATTTTATTTGTTTATTGGTACCCTAAAGGCACCGAAACTGCTAAACGGAGTTGAAAAATTATTTCACTATAAATTCGTAACTTCCTAAAAGTTACGTAATTCTCGAGTGACGGACGTAGGCTATATTTTGTCCGGGTACGAGAATAAGCTCCCCCGGGACACGGGTGAAACCGCAGGAAATAGCTTGTTACCAATAGTTGTAGATATTTTTCATTTTTTAATATGGCTATATAAAACTTGATAAGATTTTTTTTATTTCTTAACTAGCTGACCACNCATGAAACAGAATTTTAACAGTTATTTCTTCAAAGTTAAAAGAACATGAATTTAGGCGGTGCCTAGACCTACAATTTAATTGCGTTTTATTGACGTTTAGAGTTAATTGCGCAATGATTTTAAGCGAACATAAATTGCACAACATTTTTATCGTGATATTGCGCAATTATATCGTCTGTCTAGGCACTGCCTTACTTTCAGACATTTATTTAAATGAGTACCTACAATAAAAATACGTAACATACGCAGGTAAAAAGCTTTTATCAAATTGTCAAGGAAAAATCAAACTGACTGATATTATACGGAAGCCCACGCCTATAAGGAATTATTATTTTGGAACAAACTCCCACGCCCTTTGCTAAATATGTATCCAATTAATGTAATTAAGTACCTATTACATGAATGAGTGATTCGCCTAAGTAAACAAGAAGTATATATGAACCCCCTTGATGCCCTTGACCTTAAAGGACTTTTTAATAAGTATAACTTGTTGTTAAATTAATATTCTATCACCTATTTTTCAATGAAATTACGGATCTGCAGAAACAATAAAAATAGTTTTTTTAATTGTACGTGTGGTGTGAGTAACTTTGAAGTGTTTATCAGTAACATTGTTGTTTGAAACCTCATTGACAGATGTAATGAAGATAAAACATTTTATTTGTTTATTGGTACCCTAAAGGCACCGAAACTGCTAAACGGAGTTGAAAAATTATTTCACTATAAATTCGTAACTTCCTAAAAGTTACGTAATTCTCGAGTGACGGACGTAGGCTATATTTTGTCCGGGTACGAGAATAAGCTCCCCCGGGACACGGGTGAAACCGCAGGAAATAGCTTGTTACCAATAGTTGTAGATATTTTTCATTTTTTAATATGGCTATATAAAACTTGATAAGATTTTTTTTATTTCTTAACTAGCTGACCACGTAAACTTCGTATTACTTACCTTTAATTTTTTTTTATTATCATATTATTTTTCTCATCGTTTAAACCTTCCCTCGATCTGTACAAACATTTTAAAACCAAAATAAGCCCGATCGGTCCAGCCATTCTTGAGTTTTAGTGAGACTAACGAACAGCAATTGATTTTTATATATAAGATTTAGAATTTATAATAATAATAATCCGTTATTGCTACTATAATGTGACATAAATACACAGAGGCTTTGTCTCCTGAACTAGGTGATTTAAATTAAAACTGTGTTTTAATTTCACTGTGTACAGAAACATCAAAACATTCTCATGAAAAAAGGATCAGTGGTTTCATTTTTTTTTTAACACCGTTTGATAGATAGTCTACGTTTGTTTTGCAACTCGTTTTGAACAGCTCGTAACGTTTGTTTCAAACGTTGTAAATAACCCCTAAAACTAACTTAAATGGTTCAAACTAAACCGATTTTAAACTGTAAACTATTATCTGTGGTGAACTGGTAACGTGTATTTAAATAACACAAAATAATTACATGTTTTGTGTCTTAAGAAAACAATTATAATAATGAATGTTACAAATGTGTTAAATGAATGGAAATAGCTTTCCTACTTCCAATATAAATTTTATGGGTTTCAAGAAACTATTGACCATTTCGTGCTTCGTTTGATAGTCACTTTAAGTTCTAGTAGTAACTGTATTATTTTATGTATGTTTGTTTTGTATGTGTTGTATTGTATGAATGTTCATATCTTAATTATAGCGAGGTATCAGAGGTTTCAGATTAAGTTGTTGATGTCTGACAGATAATGCAATAGAAAAATAGCCAAATTAAAAACATTTCTATGGTATCTGCCAAATAGCTGTCTAGAGCTTTATCTGAAACCTCTTACTGCGGAATTCAATATTCTGTCTATCTCCGGATTTGCTTACTAAAGATAGGAATTTTACATTACTTGTATGGGGCTAATGTCAAAATTCTGTCACTAGTAAGCAAATCCATAGATGGATAGGTTATTGGGAACGGCCGTTAATCAGTTCAGTTAAGATGGTTAATGAATATTTTAAATAACTAGGCAACTAAATATTAAGCACTTTTTTAAGTTATGCCTACAATTTACTGTCTTGCTATGTGTAAACTGTAGGTATTTGACGGTCTTTATCTTTTTCGGACTAGGCCTTTATTGGCGCAGTGCCAAAATGCGTTATCTTTCGCTACTATTCATTAGGACAAAGGAAAAACAATCTACAAATAGCGTTTTCTTTTTTTACCTTTACGTTTTATTTTTATATTTTCTGTCACGGTTGCAAATAGTTTATTTACCCTATACTTTTACTCACAAATATGTATTTGTGGTTTTAATTCATTATTGAAAATATTTTCAATTCTGAATTTTTACTTTTTTTACTTAAACTAAAAGTTAAACTAAAAAATATATACCTACTATACATATCTATACAATGTATATGTATTCACTTAAACTTTAACCTTTTCCCAGGTTTCGCAACAAAAATAGTCGTACCAAGTAAAGGGCTTTCAATAACGTTAAGAGCACTTTTACACCCGACATAAATCTAAAATAATTTCAATTCGTTCCACAAACAGGTAAAACAAAATATTTCAATGGTCGCAATAAAAATAAGTACAGAGCCACTAAATGTACCTTTTAGAATTAAAGAGCTCGATTTTCCTTTATTTTATTTAGGTTTAGGTTCTCAAAATGCGTTACGTCTGCAGAATAATAACGACCTATAAAACCAATCCTGTTTCGTTGAACGTTCTACTTAGTTATGTCTCTACGCTTTCAATTACGATATAACCGATAGAAGTATTGTACAGTTTGTTTGTATGTACAAATGGGTGCTGTTGGATGTTGTATTTGGTCAGCAATGAAATCCTTTTTAAATATTTGCCGTAAAAGTCCAATTCGTTATAGAATACGCACTGTTAAAATGTATGGTGTCGGATATTAGATGCAATATTTTTACTTATACCTTCATGATTTTCTATAATTTTAATTTACTTGAATAAACTCACCTGATTTGTGAGTATGTTTGTTGAAGATTCATCTATGTAGTTTTAGGTAAGAATGAAAATATATACTTTGTCTTTACCTACACAAAGTACTCAAAACTTCGCCACTAATCGTTCAAAATTCGTCAACCTCTCTCTCTATAAACCAACAAAACAAATGCTTCATTTATCTTATTAAACGTACTGGAGGCGAGTGTTTTACTGTCGCATCGTAAACGAGCCTTCAAGTGGTAACAAGTAAGACCTTTGCGTGTCGGTCTATCGAAGGAGTATCAGTTGTTCAATAATTCATTGTTCCATGGAATAAGGCGACCTTTACGACGATCCGTTATTCCAACAATACTGTTTTCGATCAAATTTTCGTAGTATTTTTGTTTCAAATGCAGTCAACGTGTTCGATGTATGACAACATGATTATACTATCTATTTTTGCTGTATTCGTTTATATGTGAATGTTATTATGCAGCGCATGTACATCAAAGTTAAATCTACATTATCTTTTATTCCTCCCACTTAGAATTTAATTAACTACACTAAAATAATGTTTTTTATAAAATAAATTGCAGTATTGACTAAAGCTTTCTATAAATTTTACGTCAGGTTTTTACATGACACAAACAAAAACGTGAAATTGAAACCTAATTGATTGCATGTCTTCTGACAACGTTAGCGACTATTTCGATACAAAGCTAACTGGAGCAAACATTACATGAACGAAATGCAAATTGCACTGTCATCCTGCTAAGGCAAACATCAAAACTAATTGCTGACAAACACAACATAAAACGTGGAAAAAAGTAAAAAAAAAAAACTTTTAAAAGTAAACATACAGCCACGTTCACGGCGCAATAAATAAAAAAAGGTTGCATAACAAAATTGTCGAAGCGCCCTGATTGGCTGAAAATTGTACGTGTTGCGACGTCGAATAATAGAATTTTGTACTGGAATAGTCAGGCTTAGGGCAGACTGTACTAATTCGGTTACACGCGTAACTGAATATAAGTTTTAAATATTGAAGTCACATTTGATATGAAGGGCAAACCTATTTCGTTTCTAGAATATCAATGTATTGTATGTAAGGTCAGAATAGCCAAAGTCATTTATAATTTGTTAAACATACTACCTATACAGTTGGATCGCTATAGAATTGAAAAGTGACTAATATTTTATAGTGTACTAAGTATGGTACCCACTCAGTAACACTGTAACAAACAATGGCATCCAAACTAATATTATAAATGCGAAAGTAACTCTGTCTGTCTGTCTGTCTGTCTGTCTTTTCTTCACGCCTAAACTACTGAACCGATTTGTGTGAAATTTGGTACAGACATAGTTTGGAACTTGGGAAAGGACATAGGCTACTTTTTATCCGGGTACGGGAAGTTGTTCCCTCGGGAAGTAATATTTTTAATACGCACAGAGACAGTTCGGTACATATTTTATATCGATGATACAATGATAGGTAAAACTACTGAACCGATTTGTGTGAAATTTGGTACAGACATAGTTTGGAACTTGGGAAAGGACATAGGCTACTTTTTATCCGGGTACGGGAAGTTGTTCCCTCGGGAAGTAATATTTTTAATACGCACAGAGACAGTTCGGTACATATTTTATATCGATGATACAATGATAGGTACAATGTCCGGACTCACTCGAAATGGTGGGGCGCATGGTAATCGGTGCGCGGGTCGCAGAATGTTGGTATATTTATATGTTTGTTTGTCTGTTTGCACACGCTAATCTCAGGATCCACTGGACGGATTTTGATGAAACTTGGCAGGCATATTAGCTTATATGTCAGAATAACATAACATATAGGCTATAATTTTTTTGGAAATCCAAACTAATATTATCCAAATCCAAATCCAAACTATATTATAAATGCGAAAGTAACTCTGTCTGTCCGTTTGTCTTTTCTTCACGCCTAAACTACTGAACCGATTTGTGTGAAATTTGATACAGACATAGTTTGGAACTTGGGAAAGGACATAGGCTACTTTTTATCCGGGTACGGGAAGTTGTTCCCTCGGGAAGTAATATTTTTAATACGCACAGAGACAGTTCGGTACATATTTTATATCGATGATACAATGATAGGTACAATGTCCGGACTCACTCGAAATGGTGGGGCGCATGGTAATCGGTGCGCGGGGCGCAGAATGTTGGTATATTTATATGTTTGTTTGTCTGTTTGCACACGCTAATCTCAGGATCCACTGGACGGATTTAGATGGGCAGGCATATTAGCTTATATGTCAGAATAACATAACATATAGGCTATAATTTTTTTGGAAATTCGCTCTTTAAGGGGGTAAAAAGGGGGGGTAAATTTGTATGAAACTCCGTCAGTTTTGAAGCTAATTCGATTAAAATTAATATTTGGCTATTTGGTTAGAAATTAAGAATGACGCAATAAGGATTTTTGGAAATTCTGCTTTAACGGGGGTGAAAAGGGGGGGGGGGGTAAGTGTCTATGAAACTCCGTCAGTTTTGAATCTAAATTGATGAAAATTATAGCTGTTTCTGCCCTTCATTTTGTGACGGTGTCGCTGTTTTTCACACGTACAGCTTTATGTAGCTTACTCGCGCGTAAGTAGGTCCGATAAGTGTTCACTTTTGCCGATAGATGGCGTTATCCATACATTCTAAAAAGGCATTCAATGCAATGCAATGGTATAATAAGTCTGAAACATCTCGAATCGTCTCGCACAACCCATCGTTTCCCCTGGCTCCTAGAATTCGACATCAGATCAGATGTGTAAGATCTTTCATTTTGATGACCTGTTATCGCTGGCATAAGCGACATGTTCCGCGTACGAAGTCGCGGGCAGAAGCTAGTAAGTATATATTTTTAAAATTGTCATTAAAACTTATTATTCCCTTACTCAGAACAAAAGGCTACGTTTTTACAACACAATAATTTACAGCAGTGTAAACTAATTCAAACCCCCTTACAGCGCACTATCCCATAACTCCTTATCAAACGAGGCACAAACAAAATCGAACTGAATACAACCGGCAGTTGGATCAGCATGTCTGTCCTAACACTGATTGATGTAAGATAAATTCGAATAAAAAAAAATCTCGAAGCTATATCAAAGTAAATCGAGATCAGTGAGACGTGCATCGATACCTATCGGATCGTGAGATACATCAGTTCCGTGGTCACAGTGTGTAGGGAGCTTGCAGTAAATCCATTATGGGTCCACTGCGTTATGTTACTTTGAAATAAATTATGTATTTTTTTATCTGTATGGGGGTAGTTTTTATATTGCCATGCCAAACCAGAAATTGTGTAGTCTGAGTTCTGAAAAAAAAAGTAATTGAAATGGTCAGAATGCTCGTCAGAATTTTATAACTCTGCGCTTCTGAAGTCATCCATTTGATACCTTGCGAATGCGCAATAGTGTAAAACACCAAATACCTTATACTACAGGTAAATGGGTACACTAAATCTGAACCAAAGAAATATACTTTTTGGGGTTCCGTACCCAAAGGGGTAAAACGGGACCCTATTACTAAGACTTCGTTAATTATTGATTTAATACATTATGAAATACTTACAGCTAATATATAAACTTAACAGAACAAAAAAGGTCATTAAAAGTAATTTTACTTTTTGCATGTAATGCATTACGCTTTTTCAATACACATACGATGCTCATTATCAGCAGTTCAAAATCACAATTCAAAGATGGAAAATCGCAATAGTGCACAAACAAATAACTCATCGTTTATACGACGAAGTTATTCACTTCTCAGAGTTAAGTTTTACAATTTATGCGACAAAAAGACCACGGGAACTTTTTATAGTCTTACGAGCTTTGAAACTAGCTTTAAAAAGTCTCTATGATACGACGTAAATCTTTAAAGTAGGATAAAATGGTGCTTAGTAGCTACCATATTCAATTTTAACTTATTTTTAGTTATTTAATCTGTGTTCAATTTATTAATTAATGCCCGTTAAAATTTTACAAAAACCGGCTAAGTCGGACTCGTGCACGAAGGGTTATCCATAAAAAATACACGTTTGTTGTGCTCCCTAAAAAATTTATTTTATTCTAGTTTTCAATATTTTGTACAAAAATAATGGCGTCCGAGGCCGATTGTCAGCCACGGCGGCTGTTCCGTTGTCTGCGTGGGAAATATTATAGTTAAATGCTTGCGTAGGTACCATACCTACGCAAGCATTTGTAGCAAGCATTCGCAGACACAGCGGCACTCCCTATTCCCTCACTCTCATAGCCCGATGAGACGGAAACCCGATGTCGCGTTACAGTGATAACAGAAAATACATAATTGTGATTTAACAGATAGATGGTCAAAAAGAAAGTAATAAAACAACAAAAAAGCATCAACATTTCAAAAACTTTCTAGAACATTTCTGAGTGCAACTTCTGTATCTACCTACACTGCACAGCTATCGCTTTTGAAAGATATATCAGTAACACAGCGACCGGTTCATTGAACTTTACTTAGACGGGGCGAGGCTAATCTTTCAGTAATCACGTTCATACGGTACGTTTACGGTACATTTGTCTTGTTTTACGTATTTTTCATCCTCATCCTCTTTTGTTTATATGACGAAGGAAAATGTTATTACGATGAGCGTATTTGTATTTGGAATTTTCGAGAAATTGAGAGGATGGTTTGATGTTCTTTTTGTATAAGAGTAGCTGTTTTCCTGCTGTTTCCCCCGCGTCGTAAGGGAGCTATTACCTGTTATAGTAGGATACCGAGGATAGTCCAGCTTCCCAACAGTGAAAGAAATCGATGCTGTAGTTTCGGAGCCTTTAAGGTGCAAACAAACAAAAAAATGTTTCCTGTTTATTATATTAGTATAGGTTTATTAGTTTATTAGGATTATTAGTATAGATGGATAGGTATGTTGTAGTTTTTCTTCAATGCGTGGACCTGAGATTAGCACACGCGACTACGGCGTACTGCCTCTCTCCAAAGGATAGTTAAGAAAGCAGGAAGAACAAAAAACAGCAATAATGTAATTAAAGCTACTTGGAATATTATAAATAGCGAGACCGGAAAAATTAAACAATGTGATACTCGGTACAAAATAGTTAATGACAATCAAGTATATGAGAAAGATTCAGACGTAGCTCGTGAATTTAATACCTTCTTTTCTAATATTCCATTAAAGACCACTAGCGGTTTAGACTCCTCTACCACAAATGCCGAAAAACTTTTATGTAGTAGTGTCAGTCAATGTGAAGCCACATTTACCTTTAGTTATGTTACACCTCATGATATAATAAGAACCTTTAAGTCATTAAATTCAAAAAAGACAGGTGACTTATGGGGTATCTCTGTAAAAGTCTTAAACTGTATTATTGACGATATAGCACCTTATTTAGCAAGTATTTTTAATGAGTGCATTGACATAGGTACCTTTCCCGAACTTATGAAATACAGTAAGGTTATACCACTTTTTAAATCCGGTAGCAAGAACGATCTAGGCAACTTCAGGCCGATTTCAATTTTACCCGCGTTAAGCAAAATTTATGAAAAGTTAATTTTGAATCAACTACTTCGGCATTTCAACTTACACAATATTTTACATACGGAACAATATGGTTTCACAAAGGGTCGCTCGACAACGGATGCGGGAGTTGCTCTACTGAAACACATTTTCAGTGCGTGGGAGAAATCACAGAATGCAATCGGGGTGTTCTGTGATCTTTCTAAGGCGTTCGACTGCGTCCAACATGATACGCTTACCCAAAAGCTAAATCACTACGGAATTAGAGACAGCGCACTCAGTGTTATTAGTTCTTATTTAAACGGTAGAATGCAATGTGTTGAATGTAATGACGTCAAATCTTCGAATTTACCCGTTAGTCTGGGCGTACCTCAAGGCTCGATTTTAGGTCCTTTTTTGTTTTTAGTTTACATTAATGACCTTCCGTATTATTTAAAATCGTTATGTGATGTCGTATTGTTTGCTGATGACACGTCTCTAATTTTTAAAGTTGATAGGAATAGAGTAGATTTCGACGATGTCAATCATTGTCTTTCATTAGTTACTCACTGGTTCACAGTCAATAATTTAGTCTTGAACGCAAAGAAAACCAAATGTATAAAATTTGCTTTGCCTAACGTAAAAAATCTCGGTCCTAGTGTTATTTTAAACAATGAGGTAATTGAAACGGTCAATGCTACTACTTTTCTGGGAATAACAGTAGACTCGAAAATTCAATGGGGTGAGCACATAACTGGCCTCACGGGTAAATTAAGCTCTGCTGCGTTCGCTGTCAGGAAAGTAAGAGCTCTCACCGATGTAGCCACGGCGCGCTTAGTGTATTTTAGTTATTTTCACAGCATTATGTCCTACGGAATTCTTACGTGGGGCAATGCTGCCGACATCGAAAATGTCTTCGTGTTACAGAAGCGCGCTGTCCGTGCTTTATACCAGCTTGGATCTAAAGTAACCCTAAGGGAAAGGTTTAAAGATATTGGTATACTTACTGTGGCATCTCAATACATTTATGCTAATATAATATATGTCAGAAAAAACATAGACTCTTTCAGTAAAAACAGCGACGTGCACAACTTCAATACTCGAAGTAAACATAAATTAACTGCACCTAACTATCGGTTGCATAAAGTGCACGGTTCATTCGTGGGGCTTTGTATACGCATTTATAATAGAATCCCAGTTCATTTGTTAGAACTAACGGATAGTTCTTTTAAAATCAAAATTAAAGATATTCTCCTTAAAAAGGCGTATTATAATGTTAATGATTATTTCACAGATAAATGCAGATGGCAGCTCTGAAGTGGATAAATAACATTACGCATTTTCGGTGTTTAATAATATTGTAAATATTGTATTGTAATAAAAATAAGAACGCATTTGTAAATAAATTGTAATGCAATACGTAAATAGACAGCTGTGTTGTTGGGAAGTTTGTTCATCACCACTTCTTCTTTCCAACTACAACACTAGGAAGTGGTGAAAGGGGGGCGTTTTTGGGGGTGCTGTCCTTTGTAAATCTTGACGTGAAAAAGTGCTAATCTGATTAGCCTACTTTCAATAAATGCTTTTGACTTTTGACTTTGACTTGACTTGTGTTTGTGTTTTACCTTGAATTTAAAAATAACATAAATTCGTAGGTATAACAAAGTAAAGTTATTAATATCTAGTGTCCGACCGAAGCTTCGGCTTCGGCTTCGGCTTCGGCCACCTTCGGCCAAAAAAACCACCTTCGGCCTAACCTTCGGCTTCGGCCAAATTTTTGGCCGAAGCCGAAGGTTTGGCCGAAGGTCCGAGCAACCGTCGAGATTGAATGAATTTTTACGAAAAAATGAGTGAGAGAGCGACAGATCGGTTGTGTTTGCAGAGGCCGCGGTGCATGCGCGTCAAACAAGTTCGTACGTGTGTTTAAAACAGTGTTCGGTCTATACGAGTAAGATAAA
>NWSH02000537.1:3113740-3125874 GCA_002382865.2 Heliothis virescens
GACAGCCTAGGACACCATGGCCTGTCGTGCTGCAGAAGTGCTGGCCGGATTTCACGGCACGCCAGCATAAACGACATTATCCGTCGAGCACTTTCCACCGCCGGTGTACCAGCCGTTTTAGAGCCTAATGGACTGGTACGTGACGACGGGAAGCGACCGGACGGTATGACGTTGTTGCCTTGGAAGTTGGGTAGGCCCTTGGTGTGGGATGCAACGTGCGTCGACACCCTGGCGCCATCACATCTTCCCAGTACGGTAAGCTGTGCAGGTGCGGCTGCTGCTTCTGCAGAGACCTCCAAACGGCGCAAATATAGTAACCTTATTGGGAACTATACTTTTGAGCCGTTTGGGGTCGAAACTCTCGGACCATGGGGTCCTAGTTCACGACTCTTGTTCAAAGAGATTTCTAAGCGACTGATCGACGCTTCACGTGACCAGAGGGCTGGCTTGTTCTTTGGTCAAAGAATAAGCATTGCCATACAACGTGGCAATGCAGCCAGTCTTCTGGGCACGTTACCGGATGACAGCGATGCGGAGGAATACTTTGACGCGTAATGTACATATTTGTAATATATTGTTTATTTTTTGTTAGTTATCTATTTATATTTAGCAAGTAGTATTAATTTATAAATTGTAAATATGTAATTCAAATTGAATAATATTACCTCTCTTGATAACCAACAAAGATTATTCAAACAATATAAGTAGTTTTTGATGTCTTAAAAAAACGGCAATCAACCCTATTCCTACCCATATTTCGTGCTCAAACCAATAATTATGAGCGACACACCCTAATGATCACGTTAAAGTGTTCGTCAACACATTTAACACTATTATTAAGTGTTATTTGGACTAGTTATCAAGCCACGCTGGCGGTGTCGGGGGCTGCTACTAGCTCATAATGGAGTTGGGTTGTATGTGCTATTTTTCTTTTCAGGGGTTAATAATAGGGATTTCTTAATGTAGGTACGGGAAAGTATTGTGGTGGCCTATTTCGGGAGCGAGCGATATTTTTCGTGTAATTTTTTTCAATGTTAAATACTCTTAAGTAAATAGGTAATTTGTCGAAAATTTATGTTTATTCAGCGATATATACGATATTAGTTTTCATTAACTACTAAACGTAGATTTTACACAACAAATTTTGTAATTATTAAAGTGGCAATGTGTAGGCGTAGTGAAAGCAGGGAGGCTTAATTACAAGATATTGACGCCGACGTTGATAATTAAAAAGTAATATAGTTAGGTAATAATTACGCTTTGATCTTTAGAACCTTTGAGAAAATATACTTAGTATAATATTTTACGGAAAAGCTTTAACTATTGCTATAGTAACGTAACTTTCTTTTAATTTTCGAGAAAAATCATTGAAGCAGAAAACTGTGTAATATAGAAATTAATATCGTGCCCATTTCTTTGAGATCGGAATTGATTTCCTAGTTAGACCATTCCCGGGAAGGGTAGAACTTATAATTGAATAGTTATATTATTTTTAATCTAGGCTTAAAATAACGCTCATACTAAGGACACAATGTAAACAAAAATTAATGTTTTTCCATTTATGAAACGTACCTATAGGGATAACCAAAAAGAGTCAATTTATTATTTCTATCATATCCATTTGCATACTTACATTTGGATACTTTATACTGATTTCATTATGGAAACATTTTTGTCAATCGACAGGTTTAATGAGTTTGCAAAATAGACCCCCCTTAAATGTTTGTTAGTGTAAGGCAAAGTAACAGTACATACAAGTCACAACCAAAAAATATCAAACCGATATATTGATTCAAAGAATAAACGCTAGCAAGCATGTTTTCCATTCTGCTGTGCTGGTTCCGTACAGTGATATATACCCACCGTTTATTGCAACGCAAACGGATGACATTAAAAACCGATTAGTGGTGCCCACAACGAAATACCGGCAATTTTGGTTGCCACTTAAAAACATAGAAAACATTCGTAGGTAGATGGTGTAGCAATTTGGTAACGACTAGTTTGTTGGTAAATATTTTTTCTGTTCTATTTTTGAACGAACTATTTATTGTTTTGTGTGGGTTTTGTAGATCGCCTAATGTTTTATGAATTGTTGTAGATAAGTACCTACAACTTAATTGACGACGAATGACACTGAATAGGATGAACCACTGTGGAAGATTTACTGCGGAATTCAATATTCTGTCTATCTCTGGATTTGCTTACTAGAGATAGGAATTTGATATTACTTGTATGGGGCTAATGTCAAAATTCTATCTTTAGTAAGTAAATCCAGAGAAAGATAGGTTATTGGGAATGGCCGTTAGTCAATAAGTATACCTAAGGGTGCATTTACACCAAAAGAAAAATAAACTAGAGCACGAGGATTTTTTAACATTCTTTCATTATTTAGGAGCATTCAGTGTCTTTTTTTATATACACTTGCATTTTTTTTCTCTTTAAAATAATATGATATGTGGGGATAAAATGAGCTTTTGCTCGCTTAACCGACACGCACCCCAGATAAAGAAAAAGTATTGTTACGGAGAAAACCTTACTTCTAATCTTGTTTAATTCTTCGCTAACAAAACAGAAAACATTCCTGAAAGATCTCGATACACAATCATCTCTGTCTGCGCTTTATTGCTAAGATCGGCAAAGAAGGCAACGAATAGATAAAAAAAAGAAAAGGTATTGTCCATTGCAAAAAAAAAATACACATTTTTTGAACTTCGAATAAATATCGAACCATCTTTCATTCAACTAGCGAATTTATATTTTTCAATTTTGACCGAAGTTTCACTTAAATACTTTTTTACGTATAATAAAATAAAGTAATAACCGTATATCATTTTCTCCCTTTTTCCACGCTCGTAGGAGATGCACGCGATTTCACTTGTTTATTGTTTTAAGGGCGAGGTTACATTGTAGCAGTTTAGATTGATGGCCAGTCGTTTGCTAGTGAGATTTAAATGTCAGACAGAAAATTAATTATGATCTAGATATGAGTAAGCGTAAATTAGAATTTTTAAATGCTCATACTATTTTATTTTAGGCATTAACTTGTGCAAAAGAAAATATAGCTATGTACAAACGCCAGCACATCAACTTACCTTAATCTGTCAATTTCTTAAACATTAACCTTCCACTATTTTGATTAGATTGAAATTCTATTGAAGAAATTTGACAGATTGTGCTAACTTCATTCTTCTTCAGCTGTCATCTCTACTTATTAACGATATATAATATCATCAAAGTAATCACGATCTTAATACCTAATGTCCTTATATCAGGTTTTGCAGCACCTAAAATATAGTATTTTTTTTAAATGTTACAAATAAAACAGCCTTTTTAAAATAGCTGTGAAACCACCAAACGTAGTTACATGTGTAATCAAAGCCGCAGGTATCAAAGGTGTCACTTCGACAAAATGACAGCGCTTTTGACGCCATATTGTTTTTGTGTGCTCGACCAAAATACTCGCTCTGTCTAAACGCAGCTTTAAAAAATGTATTCTTTGACATGTTTTTTTTAGCAGTAAACTTAAATCACTCAAATATATTTTTGCATATTGTTTTATTAAGTATCTACCTACATTAATTTTGAGTTACTTATAAGTTTATCCAAATCAAGCATTATGCTAGTAGTCCTAAAAAAGAGAAAATCTGTCCACAATAAAGTAGTTTTACAAGTTTAAGGCATAAATTGAATTAATGGTAAGTACTATAACTACTTGTCATGGCTAATTTTATTTTCAGTACAAACTTATATTCCTCTTCAAAACATGCTCACGAGTTTCGTTGCACAAACACACAAAGGAACAAAATGCATCACAAGTTCGCAAGTAGGTACGTCGACGTCTAAGAGCTAGATTTTTCTAAAGTAAATTGCCTCTCAAGTTCCCTCGAACAAATAAGGACATTACTTTAAAACGCCAAGATCTTACATAAATTAGTTGGAGATTGCGCCTTTTGCTCTACGAATGGGAGAACTACAGCGTTGCAAAAAAAACTACAAATCGTAGAATTTCCTTCTGAACATTCAAATCAAGCAGCGTATAAAAACAGAAGTGATCTTTTATAATAAAATACGATATTGGCCAGTTCCACAGGTTCCTGATAAGGTTCTAGTTAGCTATCTGACAGATACTGCCTTAGAAAAGAGGGCTAAATTTAAAACATTTCTATGGCAGAAACAGATAGCTATTTAGAACTCTATCTGAGCCTGAAATTTATCTGTGGTTGTGAAACTGGCCGTTAATATCCCGTTGATTTGTACGCACTATCACTCATTTCATAGTCATTTATGACCCAGACTATCAGCCGATTTCATAGAAATTCAGAAGTCGGCATCCAAAAAAATCTGAAAGGAAACAAACACTATTGGAGGTAACCGATCTACTATTTCAGTGGTTGTAATTTTGGCACCCACTTCTGGCTCCGTGGACATATAAATCTTGAAGTTGGCAATACTTATTTTCCCATAGTCGACACCAATACCATATCGATATTAAAGTCGAGTTCGCAAATTGTTTTATGAAATTAAAATTTTACAGCTTTCCGCAACTGGAGTACCTATTTTTGCGGGAAAACTTTTAATGTTTTCTCATGATTCATTGAGTTAGTGCAGTCACTGTGACAAACTCATAATAGGTATTTTCAATACTGAGAATTTTACAAAATTAACTAAGTACGTCTATTCGTCGAGATAGAGACAGAGAGTGACGTAATTACTGAAGTTAAAAGACAACAGCAAATACCAACTTTACCTTTCCCAAAGTATCATATTCGATTTCGATAAATAGAAGACGCCGTGGGCAGTAGCAAATACATAAATAATATTAAAACCACAGTCGTTCGATCTTACCTCGCTATATTAGCAAGCAAATCGTCTGACCTTTAACCCGCGGTTCAGGATAATACGACCTATGACTGCTTGATACCAAGTTGGGCTGAGAAAGAGGCGGGTGAGGTAATTAAAAAGAGTACGAGTAACAATGGAACCGGATCGACGCATTTTCAGCGGTATCCATTTTATCGTAAAAGCGTAAATATTAAATAAAATAGATGTACATTCGTATATTTATTTAGTTATAAATCTGTTACTAAGTCAACACGCGTTAATAATTCAAATTGATTGGATTGGGTAACTCCTTCCCGCTGTTTTAATAGCCCAGTACTATTGGCAGTACGCAACCGAACGCTTCCATGACAGAGGTCTCGAAATTACTACCAACGCACTTAGCGTAAGTTACACTAAATTGAGTTTAGGGTCTAACTGAGAGTCCACGGTTGGTTCGGCTATGGAACAGTGCCAAATGAATAAATAAAGATGTTTTACTGCAGAACTCTTGGTATTGTTATTCGGGGATATTGAAACCTCTGTTTTGAATGGAGAATTTAGTTGTTTTGAAGCAAAAAGTCATCTGGTTAATGGACCAGAAGAAGTTAAAAGATGACCAAATCCTTTGAATTATGTTATTGTCATAAGACAACCAGGAAATTGGTAAAATCTGGACTGATCCTGCTGATGCCAAAACCTCTAAAGCTTTCATGCAAACAGCAGCCAAAAGTGTAGGACCTACAACAAAACTAAGTATAAAAGTGCGAATTAACAGACAAAAAATTACACACAACAAAATATTTTATAACAACCTAACAACGTTACCATTACCAACAGCAAATCATTAAGTAAAACAGAAAAATAATCAACACCATACTAAAACGGGAACAACAATAACAATCGACAAATGGAAGTCAAAAACAATCTGACACAAATAAGTCCTTTGCGAAGTTGCTACAATACTTTATTATAAATTGTTTATTTTTCATCGAGGGCAACAGCGTAAACAGAAAATATTGCCAAAGGTCTGAGAGAAATTAAAAAGTTTTAATTGAATATTAGCCAGCTGAGCGGTTATGGAAAGTAACTTTCTTCATTGGAGCTGTGTTAAAACTTGCCAAGATTGAAGTTGTACCGAAAATATGCGAGCTGGTAAAAAAGTAATTAAATTTGAAGGATCAAAAGTTCTGCCAAGGCGACGGAGAGCTGCGCTGGTTGAAAATAGTGACTGTAAGTATATATTTTTGTACAGCTTATGAAGTGACTGAAGATTAATTGAGAGAAACCCAAGTAGCATTTGACAGCCGCACAGTGCCTTAATTATAGAATTTGTGACTACTCAAGGCTGTTTTAGTTTTCTACATAAGGGCTGTATAGCTAACTATACAGCCCTTATTACTCTAATTTGGGCCACAAATTAACCAGCCATGAGCATTACAGTGGCTGATTAACGACAGTTTAAAAATTCAAACACCTGTACAAAGCCTGTTTATTGGCTATTCAACAGCCATTGCAGCCTAAGATGCAGCTACTTTAATTCTCTTCAGCAGCTTTACGATGTTTTGAGCCTTGACAACAGCTTTTACTAAAGTTTAAATAGCCAAAAAAATATACATTTTATTTTTATTCCGTTTTGTGTATAATGTGACAGACGACATTTAATAGGTGTTTGTTAGGCAGACATATTTATTAAGATAAGATATTTATAATAATTATTTTCACGTTAGCTTTCTGTATGCAAATTGAGTGGCGAGTACAATTTTACTGTAAATGTGTATACGTAAATATATCAAATATTTCACGCGCCATTCGAATATCATCGCTTTAACGAAAATATTTCTTAAGATATATGGTGTCTAAATACATAATAGATATAACACTCAAGTTATTGATTCCTAACTTATTGTATTCTATTAGGAAATAAGTCGAAAATATATTGTTTGAATTAACAGATATCAAATATCCTGAAATCTATAAGAAATCATTTAGATATTTAATAACAAATCGTTTCTGTGATGCTAAAATGGCGACCATTTGTTATCCAGCACAAATTCTCCATAAATTCTTTTGAAAAGTTATTTACTGTACAGTGGTGTTCCCAAACTCTATGTACCAGCATATAGAATTATGCTAGCTGAACAAAGGATTTTAATTATTCTTGTTACTGTGTACATAAAAACATAAACAAATCTGACGTAGTTTAAACACCTATAATCTAGATTTACCAATATATAATGCCGAAAGCTGTAAAATAGCTGTCAGCTACACTTTATGCATTGGCATTAAGATGGAGTACACCTACTCCAATTTACAACTCAGGATGTTTAATTATTCTCATATACATGTAACGGCATTTTAAGAGATTACATATCTACTGTTAATCAGCCATTAACAGCTTGTTAATGGCATTGTAGAAGAATTTGAATAGAATTAGTGTACACCAATTAAAAGCTAGTGAGATTTTTCGAAACTTGAATGCAGCCCGCGGCATTACAAGAGAGGTGAATTTTTCGTATTAACCAGTCGTTAACAAGCTTTGAACTTCTACACCAGCCAGTAGTATCACATGCAGCCAAAAGCTGGACCAGATCATTTAAAAATACTTCTCAAATGCTTTTAGTATAGTTTTTCACCATTATAAAGTCATTAGTCAGCTATGCTGTTTAATAGTGTATAATCTTTCCTTAATACAGTCTAAAGTCTCGTCCTATCCTTTAGTACATCTGCATAAAAGCTGTAGACTGTAATGCAACTTGTTTATGACCTAATTCATCGCTAATTTGTTACTTGGGAAAGTAGTGAATTTAGTGATTTGTCGCCAGTCAGCAAAAATAAATTGTATGCCTATCGATTGTAAGTGAAAAGCTTGCGTGTACATCCCAGTGCTTGTCTTGTTAAAAATATTTGTAGTATCCCATGAACTTTCCTGGAAGTGTTTTACAATATTACAGTATTCTAAAATTATTTCTATAACTGTCTCCGGAAATAGAGTCGGTCACAATTTACCTAGGTAGGTACTTGTGCTATAAATAGGTCCTAGAAAAAAAAAGACTTTGACCCTTGAGTTTGTTTCGGAGTTTCTTCTCAAGGTAGTCAGATAGGAAATATCGGCCTCATCTAGTTTTAAAAATATTGACATGTTAAAGTGTTCTGTGAAACCTATTAACAGAAATAAATGATTTGATTTGAGGTCGTCCTTATCTATAATTTTATTATCATTCAAAATACCTATAATACGTGCATATCATGGTTAACCACAATGCACTTTACAGTGAGTTGTTACAGGCACCTACTAGGTATCTGTATGGCCTATAAAAACAGGCAACAAACTGTTCGCGATCATTTGGTGAACTATCGTGCTTCGATTAGAAGGTGAGTCTTTTAAAAAAATCTAATATTTAAACTGCAGAATAATGTAATTAATAAAATGCATTGAAACGATTGCCTGTGAGAAAAAACCGGCCAAGTGCGAGTTGGACTCGCGCGCGAAGGGTTCCGTACCAAGCTGTAGTTCCACGCTTGAGTAACAGATGGCGTTGTATTCAAATTGCACTGTCTTTATAATTTATTGTATGGGGACCCCCCTTAATATATAACTTTTTTTAATTTTTAGTATTTGTTGTTATAGCGGCAACGAAAATACATCATTTGTGAAAATTTCAGCTTTCTAGCTATCACGGTTAATGAGATACAGCGTGGAGACAGACAGACAGACAGACAGACAGACAGACAACGAAGTCTTAGTAATAGGGTTCCGTTTTTACCCTTTGGGTACGGAACCCTAAAAACTAATGAAAGAATTGCATACAAAAATACTCATCATTTTATCACCAAGTAACCAAAAGAGACAACGTTAAAATCGAAAAATATATACGATCGAATAAAGAACTTCCTCCATTTTTTTAAACATGTGAAAAAAGAAGTTTATAATTCAAAAGTTTCAATCGTACACTTGCATGCAAAAGAAAGGGGTCAGATTATAAATGAAGTTTGACTTACTCGACCTTGCGATAGCGTAAGGTTATCACACAATGTCAGATTGTGATAAGATATCGCATAAATCGATAGGTAGGTACATAGGTACTTAAGTAATTAGATAGCAACAGGAATTTATCAGTAAAGTTATAATGTACATGTTGTTTGTGTTTTGCATGTCAAACCGGTACGTAACATGTTTTTATTAGCTGTCTAGCTAACGATCGACGACCTACTTCATTCACGTGACTGTTTCTTCTCTTATAAACTTCATAGCCGTTCGATATCTACTGATATTTAAAGTCATTGACAAAATGAATGACTTATTAAAAATAACACATTCTTTCAGCGCTAATCACGCTAGACTAAAACTGTTAACAAAGTTGTTACTACTAATTACTGTTAACTTTGTACTTATAATTGCCAAAATATTAAAGAAAAATGCTGAAAATCAGCACTGTATAACCGACAAATACACACAAAGATGGCTCCCAAAACGCCTGGCTTTTAGAATAGTTTTAAGTCTTAATAAATGTCGTACCTATTAGCTTTTAGCAACATCTACGAAGTCCTTAATAATTGCGCGTGAACTTATATTATTATCTTACCACTGTGATAACAAATTTTAATATAACTGGCTTACGTAATTTATATCATTTTTATTGAGATAAAATTGTTCCGTTAATTTTAAGTCCGTTTTACTAATGAATTGCGTATCAAACTGGCAAATTATATTACCTAGACTGAAAACATAGAAAATATACCTTTTTTCCCAAAAGATCCTATATCTGTATCTTGAAACCTATCTATGTATAGACTCATCGCAAATCATCATAGCATCTCAGTTATGACACTAATAAAGACAGTAAATAAGTAAAAAAAAAGAAAGTTCTTAAAATAAAATAATCAGAGTGAACGTGGTTTTGCCTGTTTGTAAGACGTTTACGCATGAACTGCAGGACCGACTAAGATATAATTTAGCGTAGACAAACATTTTATCTGGGTGTTACGAATTTACGAAGTCACGGGTGAAAATAATATAGATGCATAATAAATTCATTCGTCAGCTAACTTTATAAATATCTTGTCTCCATCTCAACACATTTACAGCTTATTCGCTCTCGAAACAAGATGTTGTTATTGCGTATGACTAATTACATTAATTAAATTATCTGCTTCTTCGAGACATTGACATAATACGTTATCTTATGACCTTTGCGTCACGGAACACACCCACGAGCGTCATATTTAATACCATCTTAATTATAATTTTCTTAGTCGTTTTTTGGCGTCCTGTGTATGGAATCCCAATTTAGAATTGAGCCTGGAAAGTCTGATATAGTCGGAAAGAAATACATATATCATATACCTAATAATAGTGACATCGAGGAGTATCTTTCAGGACTCATCTACAGCCTGAAGATCACTATTGTTGTTACCATTTGGAATTCCTAATGAGAATACTCTTGCTTTTAAAAATAGTAGGTAGATATGTCCTAATTCAGATAACTGTTGTGAAATTATCGCTTGTAATTATTGGTACTCGTTATAGATAATTATATCATTTTCTTCAGAAATCGAGTATTTTTCCGTAGGTATAGGTATCACTTCTGAAAACAACCTGTGTTATTGACAATAATACAAACTTGTGCGTAATTTTTTCTCAGACCATATCTCAATGCCATACAAATGACGTAGCAATGGTTTCTTATCGTTTGGGTATACCGTGGGTTTTAAAAACACATCGATGTTTATAATTTACAAAAATAGATAGCGTCATGTGTTTTATTTTTTTATCAAAATGCTCATATACACGTATAACGTCATATAACGTCATGAGAAACTTGTAAAACCATTAATAAAGATAATGTATGGTAGGACGTAGGATTGACCCTTGAGGCACGCCATCGTGACTTGCAAGCATGTTGGGGCTTATCCGAAAAGCCGCTAACGTAGATTCTAGGTACTTACTGAGAATGTGAGTGATGGAGGACCACATAATATTGAATTGTCAACAGTTGATTTTTTTGTCGTAAAATTGTTTGAGATGTAAAATCTTTCAATCATGATCATGTCAAAAGCTACGATGGGATCGTTACAGGTAATCAAGCGGAAACTCTCAATATACTTAGGTGTGTAACAAAATGGAAGGTGTTCTTAGTGGACATACCTGCAGGTATTTTTAGCTTTTACCAGATCAAACTCAATAGCTACAGAATTTCTCGAATTATTTGACATCATTGTTTGACCTATCTATCCTACTTTAATATATGCGTATCAAAACCTCTTCCTACTTCGTTTTAACTTTGATTATGTAGCTAAGTACCTAATTAATTACTTCTTGGTACTAATAAGCAAAGATAACATTCGATTCATATGTACGCGGTAGTAACATGATAATTACACTACAGTGATATGAAAAAAATATTTCTTGCAATGATAACCTTTTTATTTTACGAAATAAGATTTGAAATATTCCATCTACTTATAACAATGAACGGTTCCTACCCACGTCTTATCAATAGTTTTGTATTAGGCGGTTATTATAATTATTTTATTATTTATAAATATAAATTGTTAGTTAGGTATATACTTACCTACGTATCGTAGGTAAATACCTACCTACATAATTTACCATAAATGCAAAAATATTTTTAACAATTTAGGAGTCTATTTAATAAAGGCTTAAGTCACCGTATTGTTTACGTAAAAAAAACTACTTTATACTTGTTCTAATGATAATACTTTGGCTCTTTTAACAATTTTATAAGTTAACACCTTAGGTTACTTAACACATTTTTTGCCACCTTGCCACCTTTCATTAGACAGTCTCTATTTGCATAATGCAACCCTCTGCTATTATTACGAGTAAAGTCTAGAACAAAATTTAACATCACAATAAAGGCCGGGACTCCACCAAAGCGGAGACGAGACGAGCGGAGAGGAGATGTATTTTAAACAACCAATAGAATTGAGTTATTGACACGTCTCCTCTCCGCTCAGCTTCAGTGGAGATCGCTTTGCGGAGATGTGTAATATTTGTATGTCGCGATGGAAGCGGAGATGTGAGCTGTGCGCGGACGACGCGCAGTGGAGACGAGAGATGTGAGCGGCGTGCAGTGAGCGATGTCACCCTCCCCCCTCTCGCCCGCTAGCAACCCGCAGAACCCCGCGCGCGCGCCGGCCGGCCGCCACCCGAGCTGAAAAACATCTCTTCTCGCACAGCACACAGCACACCGCACACATCTCCGCTTTGGTGGAGTCCCGCGAGCTGAAAAACATCTCTTCTCGCACAGCACACAGCACACCGCACACATCTCTGCTTTGGTGGAGTCCCG
>NWSH02000537.1:3130899-3140696 GCA_002382865.2 Heliothis virescens
GGTAAGTTCGGAAACCATAACCTTATTATTTTGACACCCACGTTTCTCGCACATGACGATACTGTTTAATAAAGTTTTGATTTGATTCGGATCACTTTAGAATAAAAAAATTACCAATAAAAGGTTTTCAAGACTATTCATTCATTGACTAGAAACTTTCCATAGGAGAGCCACGTTTTGAATACGTGGTTGGCACTGCTAAGTATTTAAAGATTTTCAAAAAGGATTCAATTTAAAAAAATGTAAGTAGAATGTTTATTAATTACTTTTTTATGGCCTCAATCAATTATTGAGTTACTATTGAACGAAGGTTATACTATAGAGTCTTTAAATTGCAGCAACATTGCTGTTATAGTACAAATAATTCACTGTATTATCTAAAAATTCAAGCAAGGTAAATGTTTGATTTTCGGTTCCTAAACATGAGGAAGTTATGTCTATTCTTCAGGAAACTATTGAATCAACAAGTTTCTTTCTTCAAATAAGCATTACCTTCTAACCTGCCATTTCTCATACAACATTTGTTAAAAGAGTGTCAATTAATATTTGAAAAATAGAACAGGTAACCTACTTTAATTTTGTCCTTGTAAGTTTTGAGCCAGCCAGTTATAAGTGAGAATAATTTTATCACACAATTTGTTACTTGTATTCATTGTTAGTTGTAATAAGTCCCCTATAAGTGGATAAAAGCGGTTTACACCTGATCCGTTGATATTGATTGAACTACGTAACCCATTGATGTTCTCATTTTAAACTGTAATTATCTGGTTTGATTGGGATGAGTGTCTATAGTTAGAATATAATGTGCGTTATCTCTGTCGCTGTTTGGCCATGTTGACCTAATGACCCGTGTACGTTGGCAGTAAGCGATGAGGCAAATCCTTCGCCTCCGAGTATTCAGTTCGCTTCTGACATCCACAATGAGAAGTCACACGTACATTGATTCTTTGGGCTCGGCCAGGTAAAATATTAAATTGTGAAATTTTGTTGTGGCTTGCAAACTCATTTTGTTTTGTTTGCTTTTTGATTTTCTATTTTTTTTTGACCTTGCAACCTTTTTCTTTTTATTTAGTAATTGCGTTTAGTGTGTTTTTTTGTTTTAAATTAAATTTTACCTTGTAATTTAGTATTACAATGGTGACCTTTGGGATTAGATAGTTTATTTTGTGTTAAAAATATTTTACTTTTTATTTTATTTTCCTTCCATTTTATTGTTCACCTATATTTACTTGCGCAGTGTTATATTATTTGTCTGAATCTAAAAATATAATGAATTAAATTTTCCTGTGGCCTTCTAATCATTATTCAATGATTTTTTACTCGATACCAATAAATACCAATTTTGAATATTTGTATCATGGAAAGTTTACTAGAATGATTTCAGAAAATACTTCTGTTCACTATTGATCTTATTTTATTGAAGTAGATAGTTGTTTTATTCATAACATATTCTTTTTTTAACCAACCTTAACATATAAAGGAGTTACTGTAAATTAATTTATTAACAAGCCAAAATAATAAATAGTGCCTATTTTCAGTCTCAAATAATGATAGGATTTAAGAAATAATTTTTTCAATATGACTTATCATGTTAATTTTGTTGAAACAGCATCATGGCCAGAATCCTCGACGGCAAAGCGCTGGCAGGAACAGTAAAGGATGAGTTAAAACAAGAAATCGCAAATTGGGTTAACCTGGGATTCCGAGCACCGTCTATCCGCTGCATCTTAGTAGGAGAAGACCCGGCCAGCCACACTTACGTTAACAACAAGATCATAGCTGCAAGATATGTGGGCATCAACGCTGAAGTGATAAAACATGACAGCTCAATAAGTGAAGAGCAACTTATCCAAGAGATAGAAACTCTTAACGCAGACAGTAATGTTGACGGTATCCTTGTGCAATTGCCTATTCCTGAGACAATGAGTGAGAGGAAAGTGTGCAATGCGGTCGCTCCTGAGAAGGATGTTGACGGTTTTCATATTGTGAACATCGGACAGCTTTGTGTGGATATGCCAACGTTAGTTCCTGCAACTGCCTTGGCTGTGATAGAAATGCTGAAGAGGTGAGTTTTTATTTATTTTACATCTTATAGATTACAAAATTGTGGGTGTTTTCTTATTATTCTACTTAAATACATCAATTGTGTGTAACTATGTGTAAAAATATTGTGTTCAGAAAATACCAAGCAATCCCAACTATCAGTCCACTCAATAAAATTAATGGCTTATTAACAATCACAATGAGAATTAACTTCCTTTGCATTTTAATGGAAAACAAACCAGCCAAAGATTATGTAAGCAACAGATATGAAAATCCAGACATTGTTTTAGGTTTAACATCGAAACTTTTGGTCGCAACGCAGTCGTAGTTGGCCGTTCAAAGAATGTTGGTCTGCCTATTGCTATGATGTTGCACAGTGACAAGAAACATGACAATGGACTCGGAATGGACGCCACAGTTACTATCTGCCATCGTTATACACCAAGAGAACAGTTGGAATTCTTTTGCCAGAATGCCGATATTATTATTACTGCTACAGGTAGATACCTATTTATTTTATTATTTCGTAATTCAAGCAATTTTATTGTATGCCTAAATTCAACTTGATTAGCTCTTTAATTAACTTAGCGAATTATTATAATCATGATTATCAATACCAATAAAAGTATTTTTAATAAAAACAGTCAATTACTTGAATATGTACTTCACATTTTTTTTTTTAATTTTTATTTGTTGTTTTTTCATATTTTTTTTTATTTCATCTTCATATTATTCATAAGTTTTATTTTCCGTGATAGGTGTACCGAAACTTATCAAAGCAAACATGATCAAGCCTGGGGCTACTGTAATTGATGTTGGCATCACTAAAATTACTGACGAAAATGGAAAATCCAGGCTAGTTGGCGATGTTGATTATGATGGTAAGTGTTCATATAACTATTGTTTATTAACTGCCAAGAAAGTTTACGTTTTTTCGTGTATCTTGTATTTTGTATACGTATATCAAGAGTATTTTACTTTCAAAAGTATTTGCCGATAACTTAAGGTTGTTGATTCATTTAATTCTCAATTTTACTGACACAGTCTAAAAATACTCAAGCAATTTGGATCACATCTTTAATAACATCAACCACTTACACTTACTTTCTTCGTTATATTTCTTTCTTAAATAGTAATTTCTTCACCGTTTATTTTCTCTCTCTTATCCTCATTTTTTTTTCTTTACTTTCTAACAGAGGTTAGCAAGGTAGCCGGTGCAGTGACGCCAGTTCCCGGCGGAGTGGGACCTATGACAGTTGCTATGCTCATGCACAACACGTTCCAGGCAGCTAAGCATCTACGAGCGAAGGCACAGTTACAATAAATTTTATTTAAAAGCTAATTAAATACACGAGTGGAACCTTTGAAATATGTAGGTTGAACGAAATATTCAGCTCAACATATCAATCAAATGGGTCATTCAAAAAGCTAATTCAATGAAATAATCAATTATTTCAGAACATTGCTCCCATATTATTTTTAACTAATTATATTTTTCTCATTTTCCTACTATAATATTTCTAAGGTGTCACTCGTGTTTAAATAGTACCCAGTGATTAAAATCACTGCATTCCTACTAAAGTCTTCCGACCGCTACATTTATGCCTATGAGGCACGTCTGCATTTTTAGTCTTTGGTCGTTTTTTTTGTATTAATAAATTTACTTAAACTGAATAACAAATCGAATAGATTTCTTTGTTTACAAAGTTTTGAAGTTTTATGTGACCGGAATCTCTAATTTCGAAATATTCCCTCTTTTTATCTCAAAATAAAAAATAATTTCACTGTGCCTTTAGATTGGTAACTATAGTTTCCTAATTATAAATTATATTATTACCTAGTATATAAGAATCATTGAGTATTATAAATGTAATTATTTTTGTAAGTGGGTATGTTAGCTATTTGTAAGATTGTCTATTTAATTTAAAATGTACTAGAATAATAATTTCTATATTAAATTGATTGCTTAATATAGACATATATAAAACATTCCTTTTCATTCAGGAATGGCTGTGAATGTGACTAGCACACGTTTTGAGACTTGCTCAAACAAATACTAAATACACTGAAATACTTGCCGTGCAATATTGAACTTAATTTGTTACATGTTAAAGAGCAATATAGCATATCCCAGTTCACGATTTTCAAATTTCTGTCTTAAGCCTATGTAAATAAGGTTGATATAATTTTGATGCGCATAAACATTGATTGTTTAATCTGATCCTAATAGTAAGTACAGACGACAGCACATCAAGTTACCACAATCTGTCAAATTTCTACACTCGATTTTCAACCTTATCTCAANTATAATTTTGATGCGCATAAACATTGATTGTTTAATCTGATCCTAATAAAAAGTACAGACGACAGCACATCAAGTTACCACAATCTGTCAAATTTCTACACTCGATTTTCAACCTTATCTCAATGGAGGTAGGTTAATATTTGATTGGTAAAATTTGACAGATTCGTATACGTTGACCTGCTGTTGTCTGTACCTATAATTTTTATGATAGTTTTTAAAATATAAACTATAAGCATAAAGACAAAGCTATATTTAAATATCGTTGTAAGTTGTCTTTGTGACATTATATTGTGTTTGTTGTTAGATACAACTATTTATTTATACAATATAATTTTCTTTTCAAAATTTTTGGTTTAATTTTCTATTTTTCCTCCTAAACACATTTTTAAAATAGATGGAATCATTTTGACTGCAGTTAAAACATTCCTTTCAAACCCTATGCATTTTGTGTGATGATGAACCAATATATAATACTAGCTTCTGCCAGCGGTTTCACCCGCGTCCCGTGGGTACTACTCGGTGCACCCGGATAAAAAGTAGCCTATAGTCTTCCCCGATAAATGGGCTATCTAACACTGAACACATTTTTTTAATTTGACCTGTAGTTCCTGAGATTAGCGCGTTCAAACAAAAAGACAAACTCTTCAGCTTTATAATATTAGTATAGATAAAATCAATGACTTAATTATGTACTACGTTCACAAAACTGAACATTACTACATAATATTACAAAATTATCAACGTGCCACGGACGACTAATTAATAGCTAGCATTAGGTAAATATTATCATGTTTTGAATTAACCAAATCCGTAGCACATTGTTTTCGAATGTTGCCTAAAACATGGTATTGCGGGTCCTTGTTTAAAACCACTGTGTCTACATCCAACAGGTTATGCAGACATTATTAATTATTATTTGCTATATCTGTAACTAGAATAATATGATTAAGTAGGAACTTCGAATGATAAAAGATTAAAAGTAAGTAGACAAAGAATTTAGAGGAGTTGATCGTGCTTCTCAGGTAGGTTGGACCTACGGTCAGCATCAAAAAAAATTATTAACACTTAGGTACTGCGGGATTCAATAGTCTGTCTATCTCTGGATTTGCTTACTAGATATAGGAATTTGACATTACTTGTATGGGGCTAATGTCAAAATTCTATCTCTAGTAAGTAAGCAAATCCAGAGATAGATAGGTTATTGGGAATGGCCTGACCTCTGTTACATTTTTTTTATCACTAGGCAGCTTTGATAGCTGTATCTGAAGAAATTTCTAGGGTTCCCCTAGCCAATAAAAGACTCAAAGATTAAAAATCTTTATCAAATAAATTAACAGAATCATCAAAAGGAATTTAATTAAAGTCGTTATACCTTATCAGGTCACATGTAAGAAACATTGTAGAAAGTTCATCTCAGTTCAAGATTGCGTATGATACAGCAAGTAAATCCGGTAGGTAAAGTAACAGTTAGGTGGCTACGTCGCAAACCCGTCGTCTACGATTATTATTAATGACCGTGGTTAGAGGTAATCGATTTTCTATTGTTAACCCTTGGTAGGTCTTACATTTCTCACTCACCTACTAAGGCACCTACCTACGATAAGTATGAAGTCGATAGGTACATTGATATTTAGGTGTAGATTTCCAGTAAATCAATTAAAGAAAAGACGCGAAAAGGTTAGTATACCTACTTATAACTTATCATAAAATCTAGGTAGGTAAGTACCTGGACAAACTGGGAGCAAACGTGGTGATTAACACTCATTCCTTCTCTGTATAAGACGAGGCCTGTTCCCTGAAGTGGGTCAATGAAAGGGCTGATGATGAAGCTTAAAATGTATGTAGGCGACCTTCATGTAGATATCGTCATTAATCCTACTTGGCAGTTGTAGATCTGTGTGGTTTGCAAAAACTTTAATGTCCTTTCTACTAGAAAATCCCAAAGGAGTTAGGTACTTACCTGACTAAGGTACCTACTCAGCACATTAAATTAACAGCGGAACCTCTTAGTTTCCGTCACGAAACTCGACCGATATTCTTTATACCTCAGTAGGTTAGCTATATTTACCTCTATAACATAATATTTCGTTCAGAATAAGTCTTCGCCCAAATTAATTACTTACACAGTTAATTGAAAAAGTTGTCGCCACGTGTTTCAATTATAATTACGTAAACGTTTCCTTGTACGTGAGATGTCAAGGAAATTACTTCAGGCCAAGCACGAACGTGCGCAAGAAAACTTGAACTTAATGTGAATTATTTGGAACCTACACAGAGGTATAGAGGTTCAAGTATCTTCAGTTTGCGCCAATTAGCTCCCGGTAGACGTAGGTATACTCATATGCGTAAGTAGTATTGTTTTTCTTGAAGTCAGTAAAAGCCACATTCGGACAAGCAAAGCTTTTCTACAAGGTGAGAATATGTACCTACTTACTAACAAATAAACAAGAAGTCAAAGTCAAACTTAATTGGCGCGAACTGTATGTACTACCCTATTCATCTCACGGGCGGATACCTAAGTGCTCACCTTCCCTTAAATCTCTCCGAGTATTCTAACTTGCTACTGTGACTTCACGATGGTCATAATGTCTTAAAAAACACTACTGTGCGAAGCGTCATATACTTGGAAGACCTTTAGACTTAGGTGCTAGCTAATTATTGCCAGGTATTAATGGTCACTGTTCCACCGTAATGACTATTTTGATCATCATGCATCTTACAAATTCTTTGATACAATGAATCTTGTATCTAATGTGGCTGAGGTAGTTATAATTTCCGAAGATTGCCCAATATTACAAAGAACATAAAAGGACTGATAAGATGATGATGAAAAGTTATATTACATTCGAATAACTATTTGCCTTTACTTCGTACTTACTAGTAGTTATAAACGATAACCTTAACACTTTATCTCTTATTATTTACGTTACAACAGTCCCCTGCGAGGGGTCAAATAGATTGTATGACCTCAATCTTCTGAATACTACAATGCTTCACTTTAAGATTCAATTATTGAGACTCTTTCGTCATACTGTTGGCAATTTAAGTTTTGTCTGGATGACACATGCTTCTCTCCCCTCTATAATATTAGTCTATTAAAAAATAAAGTCACGACACAAAGGCACGGGAGCTAATGTTCAATGGAAGTTTAGGAAGACTCCTGTCCTGCCACGGTTCTAGGTTAGGAATGGCTTAACGCTTAGTGATGGAGAGAATAGAAAGTATGAAGATCATTCCGAGAGTTCGCCAGGACAAACAGACTAACAAAGATTCTTACCAGTGCTATTGTAGTTCTTACAATCTCACGTATATGTTATGGACTAGGTGATTAATGCGGGCATTATTCATAATGTGCGAGCATTATGAATAATGTTTAGCTCTATCGGGCTGAGTGATTAAGTACTATCTAAACTTCATTATTTATCACATTGCACGGTCATTTTTATATTGCTACATGACATTTGGGCAATTTGATAATAAAGCAAAATTTGACGCGGTGCGGGGAGGGAAGAACGCGTGACACGGTTTGACCAATCAGATACTGCTATTCAGCATGCGGCTCGTGCAGCGGGCGCTATTGTTTGTGTTTAGTTTTGCATTGTAAGCGAATTGTCCAAAAAATATATGTCCTACAACATTAGCTGAAAGTTAGGTTTTAATGACAGAAACGAATTGCTGTAAATCCGACTCCACGCAGTCTTGTCTGCCCTACCCCTAGAGTGTAATTCAAAATCGCGTAGGCGCGGAGGGGCGAGGCGGGCCGCGAGTTGAGGAGCAGGTGGTTGTAACACTCGCCACCGCAGCTGAGGCTGGCCGGCAATGCCGGCCAGCAAGCCGAAGCTGCAGTGGTGAGCGTTAAACCTATCTGCGACAATAAACTCGCGTGAGACCGCCGGAGCCCCGCAGCGCCGGAGCCGTGGCAGAAATCATGCCTGCTGCAAAAAACTGAATTTACCTGAATGACGTTCCAAGCTTTACAAAATCTGACTGATTACTCAAATTGTTAAACATTCAGTTTATTTTAAGTAACAATAACAATGAAAAATTACTAATTAAATTTGTTTGTATTACTATGCCCAAAGGGCGAAATACAATATGTAGAATGCCAGTAACACAGAACAGTATTAAATTGCTCTCTCAGATTGGGCATTTTTCATAATGACCGGACATTATGTATAAGGCACAATTTATCATTTGGACCACAACATATACATTTTTAGAGTACTTACTAACGTCCGTTCGCGGTCTCACCCGCATCCCGAAAGAACTACTTCTCGTACCCGGATAAAAGTATCCGTTGATTTCATTCAGCTGTTAAAGCATGATCGAAAAATTAACATAAAAAAAACAGGTAGTGGTCAAACGGATATCGATCTTATTTAAAAAAACACATCGTGGTTACAACATATAGGCGTAATATGAATACTGTCGTAAACAATCTTAATTCGACAAAACAAAAAATTAATAGGTACCTATAATATGCATGTTTTCGTTCAATGTTTTTTATTATTACTTTAAAATTTAAAAACTATCGCGTTACATGTGATAAGAGAAACTCGATATTTTTATATCCGTATTGCGTTAGACAGTTGTATTTGCGTCAGCAATTTTTTAAGAAAACAATCTTATTGTTTGTATAAACTGACTAAAGTAGAAACGATAAAATAAAGGCAGATGAGTCAACTGTGTAACTATCTGTTGTCGATTGCCACTCTCACATTGGCCTCCAGCCTGAGAAACTAAAATAATAGCTTCTAAGGCCGATTGTCGGACACGGCGGCTGTTCTCATGTAAGGAGATCAGCCAGCTGCGCAGGACATATTATAATGCACAAGCATTTGCGTAAACACAAGTGCCCTCACTCTCATAGCCCGATGGGACGGCAATCCGACACGACCGAGAGAGATCAGGCGCAGGACCGACATTAACAGCGGCATCTGCTCAGAAATAAAAAACAACTTGATTAGCAACATCTGTCATAATTAAGTGGAATCTGTGTATCAATTTAGTACCTCCCACACAGACAATGACGCAGGCAGTGGTTAGTCTATATATAAAGTACAAGTAACTTGACATTTGTTCTCAAAAGGTCCGAGCATAGGCCTAACCAGATCCCTTTTCAATGAAGGTTTATGTGTGCTCTGTGCTGCCTTTCAATTACTTTAATGATCAAAATGTTAGGCTAGACCCTAGGGCCATACTTAGGTCATTAAGGGGCATGTTTCATTTAGAACTACGTTAGCAAATATAGGCACTATAGTCTTTTTAAACAGTTATGTACGTACATAATGTACCTAATACCTACGTCGCACTTCGATTGTTTGTCAAAATTGTGCGATAGTTTCTAATCGTTTTGTTTTTTAACCCCCGACGAAAAAAGAGGGGTGTTATAAGTTTGACGTGTCTGTCTGTCTGTCTGTCTGTCTGTCTGTCTGTCTGTCTGTCTGTC